>KV017743.1:57131-81937 GCA_001598015.1 Dorcoceras hygrometricum | reverse complement strand
CGGCAGGTTGAGCTGTTTGATGCATCTGGTATTCGGGTGTGGTGTCAAGGCGAGTGGCTCATTACCTTATTTTGAACACACCCCGTGGCCACAATTTGTTGCAGATTCTTGTTGAGCTGTGCTTGAGCTTCCTTGGCTCCCTTTTCGGTTGTAGCCCTCAGCGGTTATCCTGTGTCTCATGCATAGCATCTGCATTTTATCTTATGATGTTTCTTTAGCTGTTTCAGTTGCTCTCCGTACTTGGTGGGGTTTGACCCCATGTCCCTCTGGGGCTTGGTATTTTTGCCTGTTGTTGTTCAGGTTTCCCATGTTATTCAGCTGGTCGTGGTGCTGACCCAACTAGAGGTGCCCCAGGTGGTGGTTAGAGTATCCCAGTAGCGTATAGCATATATATATGTATCAGTACAGTTAGCCAGTGGATTCCCTGTGCTTTTGTTGTATCTTGTGATATTCGGTTGCGGTTGTTACCAGGTGTGTGATACATGTTTATGCTGTGCCGTTTGTTGTGGTGGTTTTGTTAAATTGGGATATCTATTTTGAGTATTGTTGTATTTTAAATTATATTATTTTTAAACCGTCAGGCCGAAAGCAAAATTTTACCCACTTTTTAGTAGCTTCCGCTTGTGTTTGTATGTTTTGTCTCTGATGTGAGCACGAGGCCTGACACCCGCTGCAGCTGTATCCCGTAGCCACTTTGACGTTTATCTATGTGATGATACACTTTTCAGTACTTTAATTGTCATGATCAGTTTATGCTACTTTTACTTAATCTGGTTTTGAAACGGTATGGATGATTTTATGTTTTAAAATATTCATTTATTTATTTTTAGAGTAATGTGGAGAAATGTTTAAAGGAAACGAGCCATGCCTTTTAGTTTATTTATTCCGCACATGATTTTAGAAAAAAAAATTATTCTAGAATCTGGTTCGTTTCAATTTAGTTGCGCTAGTTAAGGACAAACCAGCAAAGTAAATCTAGTCAAGCTGGTTAAGGTCAAGCTAGTTCAAGAAATTCAAGCTCGAAAGAGTATAAACAGATTGAAATTACATAGTTCAGAAGAGCAGTAAAACAAGAGTTTACAGTTGAGAGAACATCTCGTAAAAAGTGGTATAATAGACCAACTGGAAGACCAGCTCTGTTGGATCTATTTTTACAGATCAGAATCCAAGTTTTGATTCACACAAAATCTACTTCTATTGTACTAACGCTCAACTTGACATGTGCAGCTTGCTTAGACTGGAGTATACGTGAAGATATCCAAGCTAGGACAGTGAAGGGAAGCCTGAGCTGGACTGGTCGAAGATATCTAGCTGGAACAGTAAGGGGACGCCTAAACTGTTTCGGCAGTTTACTTCCAGAAGTGCAGGGTACATCAATCTGGTGCATCAGCTGGATGTTGGAGTAGCACGAAGATCAAGCGCAGAGTGTGAAAAGCAGTTCAAGCGCAGAATCAAGAGCAGATAAGAAGTGCTGAAGCGCAGAATGATGTAGTGGAGAACGGCTCAAGCGCAGATAAAGTGAAGTGTACAAGAGAAGTGTTCAAGTGCAGAGCCGTATACAAGAGCAGTGATCAAGTGCAGGTCTGATCACAGAATGCTCTTGTAACCAGTTCATCTTATGTATCTCAGTCCTTGGGATGACTGAATCTGAACTGGTTATCATATCCCAAAGAACATGGGATATATTCACTGGTGTTGGACTGTAGTCCAACCAGTGAAAGAAAGGTGTGCTTGCCGAAGGATTGGAAGAGGTGTCTGAATGGATCAAGTGAGCAAGCAAGCACACTAAGGGCTCGTGACGAGAAGAATAGAGCCCAGCTGGTTAAAGTCAAACCAGCTTGAAGTTAAGGTGGCCAGCTGGGAGCTGACAAACCAGCTCGCTGTATGATATCTGTGAGAAGCTTGATCTCACAGATATATCAACAATCTGGTTGGCGACCAGCTGGGAATGGAGCAAAGCTGGAGCCTCGAAGCAGCTCGAAGAGCAGGAAAGAACAGAAAGAGCTCAGCTGGAGACAAAAAGAGGCGCAGATGCATAAGTTGCTCCAGATGATCAGCTCGAAGATAAGAACAAAGAAGCTGGTGAGGAGAAGGAGAGAGCTCTGCAGGAGCTGATGAAGCAACCAGCTTGATAGAGAAATGAGCTGAGAAACCAGGACCAGACAAATCAATCTGGTCAAGCAAATCAGTTTGAACAATCCACGAAGACCAAATTAATCGGTTCAAACTGATCTGCTACGTCCTGTTCACATCAAGAACAGATTGACAGAGCTCGAAGTGACCAAAGGCTGCAGAATCGCCGATGAACAGAGCTCAAGAACAATAAAGCCTGAAACGCATTAAATGCCAAAGGACACAAAGTACATATGCGTCAGAAGACTTTTCAGAACGGCTACATCTTTGTGTCCAAAGAATATATCCAAGCAGAGGCTTTATAAATAGGCGCAATGAAAACGGATTGAAGATATGCGCAAAAACGGTGAGAGTAGTTGTGCAAAGTTCAATCAGAAAATCAAGAGACACACAACACTGAACCTGGGAAGATATCAGAAAACCAGCTCAAACCAGGAGCACTTCCCAGAGTGTGTGATATTTAATTCATTGAGTGATTTTGCTTACACTGTAAATCTCACGCACACACATTCACTCATATTCGAGAGTTGAGCAAATTAGATAAAGAGTGAATGTGATTAAAATACTCTCCATTGTAGTCTTTGGACAGAGACGTTAAAAAAGTCTAGTTGTCTTTAGCACTGAGACGTTAAAGAAGTGTGTGTAGTCTTTGGACAGATACGTTAAACAAGTCCTTGTAGCCTTTATCACTAAGGCGTAAAAGAAGTGAATTAGTCACAAAGCTTGAGGGCTGGTGTGCAATGGGTAGAAGCTAGGAGTTCTTGCGGCTGCGGGTCGTAGGAGTGGGTTGCAGCGAGGGTCGTTGTAATCAAAGTCTTCTAGTGGATCCTTCCCGTTGTAGAAGAAGGGGAGATGTAGGAGATTGAGCTCCGAACTTCCAGAAAAAAATTCAGCGTATATTTCTTTACTGTTTTCAGTATTTATATTTATATGCATCACATATTTGCTTACGCGTTTATAACTGTTTAATTGGGCTTCGAACGATAGAGTGCTGTTTGAGTTAGTTCCGCATGTTTTATTTACATTACTCAATATGTATCTCGGTGCACAAAAGTATTCAAGAACACTGAGCTATTGCAGCTCAAGTTAAGTTAACCAGATCGTACAGCCGGAGTGTCGAGCTGGTTCTAGTCTTCCAGCTGGAACTGGCATGTTTAGCGCTCGGCTTATATTGGGCTGGTTTTCAACTTTCAGCTGAAACCAACTTGATCTTTGCGAACCCGGATTCATCTTCTGACTGAATCCTGCGTCTTGTCATTCGATCTCGTTACATCCTCTAGCATTGGTTATTGATCGAATAACTAGTCATTGAACATTGATAGAGAGAATTCGATCCCAACAAGTGGTATCAAAGCAGGTTGTTCTTGAATAGTGAATTTTCTTCGAAAATGTTGTTAAACAGTTTACGCTCTGATATCCGTTCGTAAGCCTGTCTGTGCTACAAAATTTTTAAGTTTTTCAAACCCATCATATGGATAGGGGGAGGCATACTTCTTGATGCTCCTCTGATCTATATGTTTGAGAAATTTCGAGTAGGATAGACTTTATCTTCAAAATTTCATGCATACATTAAGTTTTTGACAAACTGTCTCCCAGTGCATAACGTTTTATTTCGAAATAAAATAACCCCATGTTTTGTTGAGAGCGAGTTTTGTTTTAAATATTAAGGGGGAGAAAAGATTTCGAACACTTTTTGATTCCCACAAAAAGGGGGAGAAATATTTTCAGCATAAACATATATGCATATGTTTAACCAGATTTTGTGTTGATCAAAAAGTGGAAGATTGTTGGATCTGTTTTTACAGATCAGAACCTAAGTTTTGATTCACACAAAATCTTATTCTATTGTACTAACGCTATACTTGACATGCGCAGCTTGCTTAGACTGGAGTAGACGTGAAGATATCCAAGCTAGGACAGTGAAGGGACGTCTGAGCTGGACTGGTCGAAGATATCTAGCTGGAACAGTATGGGGACGCCCAAACTGGTTCGGCAGTTCACTTACAGAAGTGCAGGGTAAATCAAGCTGGTGCATCAGCTGGATGTTGGAGCAGCACGAAGATCAAGCACAGAGTGCGAAGAGCAGTTCAAGCGCAGAATTAAGAGCAGAGAAGAAGTGCATAATTGAAGCGCAGAGTGATGTAGTGGAGGACGGCTCAATCTCAGATCAAGTGCAGTGTACAAGAGAAGTGTTCAAGTGCAGAGCCGTATACAAGAGCAGTGATCAAGTGCAGGTATGATCACAGAGTGCTCTTGTAACCAGTTCATCTTATGGATCTCAGTTCTTGGAAAGACTGAATCTGAACTGGTTATCATATCCCAAAGAAGATGGGATATATTCACTGGTTTTGGACTGTAGTCCAACCAGTGAAAGAAAGGTGTGCTTTCCGAAGGATTGGAAGAGGTGTCTGAATGGATCAAGTGAGCAAGCAAGCACACTAAGGGCTCATGACGAGAAGAATAGAGCCCAGCTGGTTAAAGTCAGAACCAGCTTGAAGTTAAGGAGACCAGCTGGGAGCAGAAAAACCAGCTCGTTGTATGATATCTGTGAGAAGCTTGATCTCATAGATATATCAACCATCTGGTTGGCGACCAGCTGGGAATGGAGCAAAGCTGGAGCCTCGAAGCAGCTCGAATAGCAGGAAAGAACAGAACGAGCTCAGCTGCAGACAAAAAGAGGCGCAGATGCAGAAGTTGCTCCAGATGATCAGCTCGAAGATAAGAACAAAGAAGCTGGTGAGGAGAAGGAGAGAGCTCTGCAGGAGCTGATGAAGCAACCAGCTTGATAGAGAAACGAGCTGAGAAACCAGGACCAGACAAATCAATCTGGTCAAGCAAATCAGTTTGAACAATCCACGAAGACCAACTTAATTGGTTCAAACTGATCTGCTACGTCCTGTTCACATCAAGAACAGATTGACAGAGCTGGAAGTGACCAAAGGCTGTAGAATCGCCGATGAACAGAGCTCAAGACAAATAAAGCCCGCTACGCATTAAATTCCAAAGGACACAAAGTACATATGCGTCAGAAGACTTTTCAGAACGACTACATCTTTGTGTCCAACGGATATATCCAAGAAGAGGCTTTATAAAGAGGCGCAATGAAAACAGATTGAAGATATTCGCAAAAATAATGAGAGTAGTTGTGCGAAGTTCAATCGGAAAATCAAGAGACGCACAACACTGAACCTGGGAAGATAGCAGAAAACCAGCTCAAACCAGGAGCACTTCCCAGAGTGTGTGAGATTTAATTCATTGAGAGATTGTGCTTACACTGTAAATCTCACACACATGCATTCACTCATATTCGAGAGTTGAGCGAATTAGATAAAGAGTGAATGTGATTCAAATACTCTCCATTGTAGTCTTTGGACAGAGACGTTAAACAAATCTAGTTGTCTTTCGCACTGAGACGTTAAAGAAGTGTGTGTAGTCTTTGGACAGAGACGTTAAACAAGTCCTTTTAGCCTTTCTCACTGAGGCGTAAAAGAAGTGAGTTAGTCACACAGCTTGAGGGCTGGTGTGCAATGGGTAGAAGCTAGGAGTACTTGCGGATGCGGGTCGTAGGAGTGGGTTGCAGCGAGGGTCGTTGTAATCAAAGTCTTCTATTGGATCCTTCCCATGGCGGAAGAAGGGGAGATGTAGGAGATTGAGCTCCGAACTTCCAGAAACAAATTCAGCGTATATTTCTTTACTGTTTTCAGTATTTACATTTATACGCATCACATATTTTCTTACGCGTTTATAACTTTTTAATTGGGCATCGAACGATAAACTGCAGTTTGAGTTATTTCCACATGTTTTATTTACATTACTCAATATGTATCTCGGTGCACAAAGTATTCAAGAACACTGAGCTATTGCAGCTCAAGCTAAGTTAACCAGATCGTTCAGTGTTTTATTTACATTACTCAATATGTATCTCGGTGCACAAAGTATTCAAGAACACTGAGCTATTGCAGCTCAAGCTAAGTTAACCAGATCGTTCAGCCGAAGTGTCGAGCTGGTTCTAGTCTTCTAGCTGGAACTGGCATGTTTAGCGCTCGCCTTATATCGGGCTAGTTTTCAACTTTCAGCTGAAACCAACTTGATCTTTGTGAACCCGGCTTCAACTTCTGGCAGAATCCTGCGTCTTGTCATTCGATCTGGTTACACCATCTAGCACTGTTTATTGATCGAATAACTAGTCATTGCACATCGATAGAGGGAATTCGATCGCAACAAGCTCGAAGCATATTGGCTCTACAGGTGTTATTGTACTAAAGATGTGAGTGAACAAAAATGTTTATCTGGGTTAGAACAGAATAATGTCAAGAGCATATTAGTATAGAGAAGAATGGAACGAATCGGTGTAGACCAGATTAAAGCAATTTGGCGCACAGATCGGATCTAGAAAACAGCTAAGTAAAGACAACTTAGCAAAATTGAATTTCAGAATGTTTGAGGCTACGTATAGATTGATGTGATACATTTGACTTCTCTGCATTGATGTGTAGTCGTTGGAACTACTTTGGGCTAATTCCATATATGCAGAGATTTGGTTCAAACTGAAGACGGCGCAGAGTTGCTAAAAAGGGTAATTCATTAAATGGAGATGTACGAATATCGTACAGGCATTTATTCACCACAAGTTTTCCAATTTGGAATTCATTCGACGTGTCTACTGGTAACATATATTAGCGTTGTATCCAGAGAGTTTAAATAGAATATCAGATCAGCTGTTAGAAGGTTACCGGACGAGTTACAAATCACGAGCTATGAACTTTCAAGCTTTCAAGAGTGAACTAGAAAAACATTTTTATGTCAAACCAGCTCACGGACAATACACGCACAGATTACTTACTCAATTATTTGTTTCACACAATCTTCTAGAAACACACTCTGTAGTGTTGAGCCTTCACTGTAAATCATAAACAGAGAGTGTTGAGTGCTAGATTTGCACAACCAGCTTAGTGCTGAGTTCATTGTATTTGCGAACTAGATCATTGGTCTAGATTCATTGGTTGAGTGCTAGGAGTTCTTGCAGCTGCTGGCTGTTGGATCAGGTTTGTACAAGTGGTTTTATAAATCAAATCTTCTAGTGGAAATCCTTCTCATTGATGAAGAAGGGGATACGTAGGAGAGTTAACTCCGAACTTACAGAAACAAATATCTTGATCCCTTATCTTTTACATTCATGCATTGGTTAAACTGTTCACTGTAGAACCGTGTTCTTTCTGTTGGCACAGCGGTGTATCCAGATCCCGATCCCGCGGTGCAGTGGAAGATTTAAAATTTTTGAAGCCCAGAAACGGTCAATACACTAAAAAATTTTCTAAACATGCATAGGATGTTAGAAGGTTACCTTGCTGGCATCTAGGCTCCTGGCTCCGACCAGTTCCACGAGGGAATTGGCACTTCAACGATTGAACAGCTTCGGCCTTCTAATCCGGTCCACGACCAGAATCTCAATTCCTTCGTTGGTTTGCACTCAAAAAACCAATGGAAGTTTTGCAAACGGAATCGCCTTGCCGAGACGGCCGGGACAAATTCCGACTTTGGCAACGGGCGGCGACAGAGGCAGCTCGACGTTGACGGCGGGCGACGAAGATGGAGGGAAGAAGGAGGAGAAGAAAAATATAACTGAATGGGAGAGAGTTCTCAACCTAGAGTATTAGTTGTCAATACAACTTTTGGTGTGAGTAAAATGAATATCCCAGGGCCCCTATTTATAGATTTTCCATGGGCTTAAACCAGGTTAATGGGCCTGGGTCTGGCCTAGGCCCAGGGAACATTGGTTTCAAGTCCATCGTTGTGGTTTTACCATAATCCTTATCGGCGAGCAGATCAAACCGATCTGCACAGTTTACAAAACTGAAAATTATGATGTGAAAACAATTTTTTAGACCACCTAATCCAAAATAGCAGTTAGGCCCCTATCAGCTTTAAGGATAGTCATACTAGTCCAAGCTAATTTAAGGAAATCACATTTTCACCCCCAGTTAATTTTAGGAAGTCACACTTCCATTCTTCCTCCTACTATACTCAACAAATTGAGCTTAATTTCCGTACGAAAATTGGGAAAAAAGTATATGTGTGATCCTCAATGGTTCAGGGATACAACTAGTCGTGGGACCACAACTTTTGTGACTCCGAAAACACATTTTTTGGACTTACCTATAGGATCATGGTAAAACTTCCAGCAACATTACCCACCCCACGATCCCCTAGGTATCACTGATAGTGCCTGCAAGAACCAGTAGCTCATGGTTAGCGTACAGTACGGTCCTTTCAACTCAAATATCCCGATCGGATCAACAACCACTGGTAAATCGGGAGTCGCTATTGATCCGACAGCCATGCATACATCTTGGAGATCAAATAGTGACATCGCATGTGTTACTACGTAAACCCATTTACCTAAAGCACACCTAGTAATCTGGATAGAGATTTGTCACACTATTATTTCCTCAGATAGCATAGGATATCCATGAACAAGAGCGAGCGATGAATCCTCGATAACAAAGCATCGTCTCCTACATGCATTGGGACCTTACCCCCGCCACCTGATGACCCCAACTGAGTCGGTAAATGGGTCAAAGTGAGGCACCTATCATGTAGAGTCTCAATGAAGTTTCGAGTAATGAGAACTAATTTGTACAACCAAGACCTCAGACATAATCCACTCGACAAATGATAACCACTTTAAAAGTCCGAACGAGGGTAGTTCGATAGATCATCAGGTCACTATCCATCTGCATGCTCAGAACATCACTATGTTTCCTACCAATGAAACGTGGTACATTGCATCGCAGATTCAAGTCTCAAGCTCGGGTGGCCCTTATCCTCTTTTGGACGGCCCAATCGACTAGGAATCAGTTTAGAATACACATTGACTATTTGAAGTGTTCCATGATAGCCATCAAATCCACTATCACATCTAACATACACTATGGTGCATTCAAGGTATTTATAAAACAATTGTAATCATAATAAGAAGATAAATAATGTCATAAAATGATGCTAATTTCATAAATAAAGATAGTTTTACATAGAGTCAACAAGAACTCACACGCCACAAGTTGCCTACTTAGGACTATAACAATCTCCCACTTGCACTAAAGCCAACTACTCATGAGACGTAGTCCCATTGCCTCGTGTTGTTTTCAAACAATAGTCCTGGAAAGGACTTCGTAAGTGGATCAGCAATGTTGTCTTCAGAGGCGATTCTATCGACTTCTATGTCACCTCTAGCCACAATATCCCGGATTATGTGGTATTTCCTCATTATGTGTTTGGATCTTTGATAAGACCTAGGTTTCTTTGCTTGAGCAACGGCACCCGTGTTGTCACAGTACACCGGGACTGGACCAACTCCTTCAGGAATTACGCCCAACTCTTGGATGAAATTCCTCATCCAAACCGCCTCTTTAGCAGTAGCTGATGCTGCGATGTACTCAACCTCAGTGGTTGAATCCGCAATTGTGTCTTGTTTGGAACTCTTCCAAGAGACAGCACTACAATTGAGCATGAATACAAATCCAGAGGTTGACTTCGAATCATCCACATCGCATTGGAAGATAGAATCAGTGTAGCCTTCCAATTTCAGTTAACCACCCCATAGACCATTAACATATTCTTAGTCCTTCGAAGTACTTAAAAATATGTTTCATAGCCTTACAATGCATTTGGCCGGGGTTGGCTTGGTAGCGGCTCGTGACACTCAGAGCATATGCGACATCCGGTCAAGTCGTGATCATACCATACATAATACTACATATTGCTGAGGCATATGGCACACGTGTCATAATCTCTATCTCCTCATTAGTCTTCGGACACATAGACTTGGATAGATTGACCCCGTGTCACATAGATAGGTGTCCTCTCTTGGACTCTTCCATGGAGAACCTCTTAAGTATGGTATCGATGTAGGTCGCTTGGGTGAGTCTGAGCATCCTTTTTGATCTATCTCTATAGATCTGTATTCCTAGAATATAGGATGCTTCGCCCATGTCCTTCAACGAGAATCTACTAGACAATCATACTTTAGTTTACTGTAGCATTCCTACATCATTCCCAATGAGTAGAATGTCATCAACATAAAGTACAAGGAATGTCACAGCATTCTTAACTACCTTCTTGTACACACATGGCTCCTCGGGATTCTTGATGAAACCAAACTCATTAATTTTTTCATCAAACCTCAGGTTCCAACTTATCGATGCTTGCTTGAGACAGTAGATCGATCTCTGAAGTTTGCATACTTTATGCTCACTTCCTATGGATGTGGATCCCTCAGGTTACATCATATAGATCTCTTCCTAAATGTTTCCATTAAGGAACGTGGTCTTCACATCCATTTGTCATATCTCATAGTCATACCATACGGCTTGGCTAGCAGGATTCTAATGCACTTGAACATTGGAACTGGTGAAAATGTTTCATCATAGTCAACACATTGCCTTTGAGTGTAAGTGTTGTGCATCTGGTACCGTTTGAGATAATAGAGTGTCCCAGTTATATTTATTATGTATTTGAAATTGGGAGTCACTATGTTTGTATGTAGCTGTGTTGTATTTGGTTTTCGAACATTGTAAAACCTTTATTTTGAATACCATTGTATTTTATGTTTTCAAAGTCAGGCCATAAAGCGAAACTTTAGCCACTATTTTATTGCTTTCGCTATTGATTATTGCGTGGTTTTACTCTGATTTAGCATGAGGCCTGACATATATCCATTTGCACCCAATAAGAACTATTCCTTCGGGAGGATTTACAAGATTCCAAACTTGGTTTGAATGCATTGAGTCATTCTCAGATTGCATTGCTTCAATCCAAAAATTAAAATCAGCATCGGAACTCGCCTCCTTGAAGGTTGTTGTATCACATCCAACATTTTGATCACTTTGATCATCTTCAAGCAGGAAACCATATCTAACAGGAGCCCTAGGAACCCTTTCAGATGTGAGGACTAGAATTTGCTAAGTACGATTTATTAGCTAATTAAGTTTTTGAGTATCGAGTTTTCAGATGTTGGGTGAAATCTGGATGCTCAGATGTGCCCTTGAGTGTTTGCGTGAGTTGTTGCAAGCAGGGAGCAAAACGCTGTCATTTTGAGTGTTGGTCAGATGTGGTGTTTCTGGAGGTAATGCGACGTCGTATTGTTCTTTCAGAAGTTGCGCTAGATAGAGGGATCTGTTTCTCGGGTGTGAACAGTTGTGAGCTTTTGCGCGAGGAAGTCAGCGACGGTTGGTTGTCCAGAGTCATTCAGATGTCAATGATGCTCAACGGTGCTGATTGATGAATTCAGCAGTGACCAAGATCTGAGGAGCGCTAGCAGGACTTGATGTTACGTCGTTTTGATAAGTTAGCGCGACGTCGTTTGCTGTTGCGTTAGTAGAGAGTACCAAAGTCTGATTCGAGACAGCTGAGGCCAGTTGCGAAAAACTTCAGCCTTAGAATGAAAGTTGTTTTGTACCAAGATCTGAATTGGGGAGAGATCTGTTTAAGTCGCTGATGACTTCCGTTTTAGCTTTGACTGGGGATTTAAATGCAAGTGTTGATCGACACTTAGAGCATTTTCGAATCTTAGATTTCCTATCTTCTTTCCCGATAACCCTCGATTGCTACTGTTCACTCGAACCCTATTTCCGTCGATTGCCGTCGTTTTGAGCTGCCGTTTGGAGTAATATTGGTAGCACTGAGCTCGTCTTCTCTAGGTCTTTCGATTAGTACCAGTTTGGAGACTGGAGTGGCATGATTTGAGGAACGCGAAGTTGCTGTAGTGCTTGAGTGTCTTCACGATTGTGGACCAGTAGTTCTTCTGTTCTTTAACAGCTTTGGGTAAGCGATTCTTTACCGATTTAAGCTTCTTTTGAGAGCTGAGTAGTGCTCTGTTGGAGTTAGGTAACTTAGTTAAGTTATAAGGCTTTAGAAACTAAGCTGTTTCAGTTCAGAATTGAGTTGATTTTGAGATATCTTGACAGATTCAAGCTTGTAGTCAATTTTGCTGAGTTGCCGTGGAGCTGCTTGGGCAGTGGACTTGAGTTAGTTGCTGCTCTCTTGTTCTGGTGAGATCTGTTGAGGTTTGAGGTACTAATTGAGCTATATTAAGCAGTTTCGATATCAGCTTTGAAAATATTTATGTTGTGTATTAGCTGTTGTGTTTTGCATTGACTACTTCTTATGTGCTCATATCTGTTTGTGCGTGTGATGTCTGCATTTATTAAGCATGAGCCTACTGTGCATTCATGCATGCATATTGAGCCTGATTCTTTTGGAAAGCTGAATCCCTTTGCACGTTGTGATCGGCCGGCTGGGTCGTCGTGCCTGAAAGGTCCAACGTTGATTTTGATGTGGTGGCCAGCTGAGTCGTTGTGCCTGAATACCACACTACCTTGTGATGGTCGACTGAGTCGTTGTACCTGAAGATCACAAGATGATGATGATTGTTGAGATTTGCACAGCTGAGTCGTTGTTCTTTTGCCTATCGATGATTCTTGGTAGCCCTTTCACGCATTGCACGATAGATATAATGCATTGTCTGATATGATTTATGCTTTTATTGTGCTCTTCGTACTGAGGTTTGACCTCGTTTGTTTTCCCTATTTTGGGCTGCCTTGGTTTGTGTTGGCCTTGGCAGGTTCTTCAGGTAACCAAGCTGGACAGAGTGGAGCTTCAGCTGGTCGATCCCCATTTTGAATTGAGTCCCAGTGTATTTATATTTATATTGAGCCAGGGGATGTCCTGTGCCTTTATGTATATTGGGGATCGTGTGTTGTGTTGTTGGAGTTTTGAGTTTAACTCTATTTTAAGTATGATGTATTTTGAAATGATACTGGATCAGGCCCTTATTCGAAAATTTTTAGCCCATAGTTTTATGATGCTTCCGCATATTAGTGATTAATTGTTGTATTAGCGCACGTGTCCTGACATCAGATCTCCTAGGTGTGTCCATATCAAGGATTGGCTCTTGAGGTGTGGGAGATCCACTTGGTACTTCATTTGTTTCTCGAATTTCTTCAAGTTCTACTATCTTGCCTTTTCTATCAAGTAGAAATTCGTTTTCCAAAAAGGTGGCATTTCTAGAAACAAACACTTTTGTTTCATTGGGATAGTAGAAGATGTATCAAATATAATTCTTTGGATATCCAATGAAGTAGCATAAGATGTATCTATTATCTAGCTTATCTCCCACTGTATACTTCATGTAAGCAGGACATCCCCAAATCCTCAAGTATGAATACTTGGGTGGCTTGCCCATCCATATCTCATATGGAGTGTTATCCACTGCCTTGGTGTGGACATTGTTCAACTGGATATCCAATGAAGTAGCATAAGATGTATCTATTATCTAGCTTATCTCCCACTGTATACTTCATGTAAGCAGGACATCCCCAAATCCTCAAGTATGAATACTTGGGTGGCTTGCCCATCCATATCTCATATGGAGTGTTATCCACTGCCTTGGTGTGGACATTGTTCAACAACATTACCGTCGTTTCAAGCGCATAGCCCCAAAACGAGGCAGGAAGCTCAGTGAAGTTCATCATAGATCGAACTATGTCCATCAAGGTTCGATTACAACGCTCTGCTACATCAAGCTTATGCCTCTAAAATCCTGAAACTTAACTCGACAAATTTTTACCCGACAAAACATCATTTGAGCGATAAAATCGTAAAATTCATAATTAATTTATTTCTTGAGTAAATCACTTCCCATTTGAACCTACACAACCCTGACTCGGTGAAATAACTTTTGGAATCAACCATGACTATTTAGATTCTCTAAAGCGACCTACACGACCCCGACAGCCCTACTGCTCGTGCACAGACAGCAGTTTAGGTGGCCAAAACTGTAAAATTCATAAATAATTCATTTCTCGATCAAACTACTCTCCATTTGAACCCACATGACCTTGACTCAATGGAATCATTTGGAAATGGACCCTAACCATATAGACATCACATAACACCATGCACGACACCGAAAAGACTGCTGGTCGTGCATAGTCAGAAATCTGGGACACATTTCGCTTCACTTCTCACTCCAGCCCATTTTGCCCAAATTTTGGACACAAACAAGCCTACACACAGGCCCAAGGCAGTCAATATACCTACCCCTACTGACCCCAAGCCTCCATGCTCGACTCAAAACGCCCCTAATCCCCTTTATCCTCTCGATTAGACGCCTCTCAGCCTCTGCTCCCAATTGGCATTGCATTTCGACTCCTAGGCAGCCATGACATTGAAGATCTTCAAAAAAAAAGCATTAGCATCATAATATATCAAAAACAATGATGGATACATGGATCAAACAACATGCAATACATATGGTTGAATGGTGCATCAAAATAGGCTTGTACTTGCCTTAACGCGTAAAACTTATGTGAGGCCTGGGGTTAATTAGACTTAATTAGCAATGGATCAGATTAGAGGCAAGCTGATTTGAGAGCTGAATGCGAGCTACAGCAAGTTCGTGGAGTGCTTAACGCTGTGACTTTAGGATCAGTTTAGAGGATTGTACTGGTTTGAGTACACAATCTTCTTTGAGGTAACTTAAGTGCGTGCTGATTGAGTGGACCAGATCAGGTGTAAGCTTACCTGGAAATACTTTTGTAACACCCAGAAATCCTGATCATGTGAGAATGAGTGCATGACTAGGGGGAAAATGATTTTTAGAAAATTATATGTCATTTTATGTGATTAAATAATAGTTTTAATGTTTCATGATATGCATGACATGTTTTTAGCCTATTTGAGTTCCGGATGCGTGGACGAGACTAGGGACGACCGAGGGGAAAATTATTTGAAATTTTTTAGCCCTCGGATGTTTAGGAGCCAAAATTTATTATTTTAAGCAGCAATTTCCGAAAAATGTGGATTTTATGTATAATTGTTGAGGGGAACCCGTTTTTCACCTATACGGGCTGTTTTAATGGACTTTTCTACATTTTAAAATTTGGAGGCTTTATATTACGAAATTTTGGAGGTTCAAAGTTTAATTTAGAGTTTTAACCAATATTTTTAAATAGTGGGGGTTAATAAAGTAAAAAGCTCTTTTATTTCCTAATTACTACATTGGATGGGTCTTTTGTAACACTAATCATTTTCTTTCAACCCTAAAACTTTCAAAAATCCCTAGCCACTCTCCTCCCTCCCTCACTCTAGCCGTCCCCCTCCCCTTGGCAAGGCTCCATTGATTTTATTCTCAAAGTTTCTTGGAGATTTCAAAGGTTGATCGTCCCATGCATCATGATTTTTAACCCGCATTTGAATTGTTTCTTGTGAAGCTTTGGTCATGGACTCTTCAAAGGGCTGGGGTTCGGCCAAGGGTGGTACCAGTAGTTATTCCATCGATTAGGGTCATGTGGGTCCAAACGAGGAGCAATTTCTCAAGGAATGAATTAGTTACGAATTTTATGATCAGCACGTGTCCTAGCTTGTCATATGTGCGCAATAGTAGAGTTGTTGAGGTCGGATAAGTTGCTATATGCAGTCTGTGTGGTCAAGGTTGATTTCAAGAGATAGATCATTGAGTTAGGGTCATTTAGGTCCAAACTGTGAGCTATTTGGTCGAGTAACGAATTAGTTATGAGTGTTATGGCTAGCACGTGTCCTGGTTGGAGTCTGCGTACGAGCAGTGTCATTACGAGCATCGGGTTGGTCACGTATTGAATTTTTTTGAGTCTTGTTTGTTCCAGTGACTATTATATTTAGTTAGGGTGATGTGGGTCAAAATAGGGAGTGATTCAGTTACTAATTGGATTTTTAATGATTTTTACAGTTTTGTCGCTCGAAGTGAGCCTCGTCGGGTTTTTTTGTGAAAATTGAGTTTTCGAGTCTTAGGGGCTGCCAAAGTTTTTGGATGACTTTATTTGATGTTTAAAGCATATTTTAAGATGTTTTTCAGTATTTTTAGAATTTATTTGATTTATGGGATTTTTGTCAAATTTTTAATGTTCGATTTTAAAGTGAAGGGCTGAGTATTTTATAAATTTTTTAAGTTTAATGGGTCAAGTCATGTTTAGGGTTAAGTTTCATTTTGAGGTTAAGTCTAGGCTTTTGGGCTTAGAATTAGTGGGCCAGGCACCTGTACCAGTCCTTGCGGGAGGAGAAAATGTAGAATCCCATAAATATATATTTAATTATATATGTATTTTAAGTATATGACTATGCATTTGTTTACTGAAAGAAATTAAATACATATTGATGGGATAAGCCTTTTAAATTGCATGTTTTATGAAGTACACGCATCATGAAAGTTTTATGAAATGTTAAAGGCGTGTAAGAAAAGAAACTAATTTTGAGGGATTGAAGTGATTTGTGGCAAAGTGGACGATGAGCAGATCCGGGATGCCGGGCCCGGTGAACCTCTGTTAATGTTATAATGCTAGACGATGAGCGGATTCGGGATACCGGGCCCGGTGAACCTCTATTAATGTGATAATGGATAAGGTTGGGTGAACCGACTGCCACGTACGTTGGTTTCTTATGATTGATCAATCATTAATGTAACAGCCCACACATCATGGATACGACTCACACGTCTTTTATGTTATGCTATGTCATGCCTTATTATGTTATGATATATGATTATGTAATGTTACGACTGATTTATGAGTCATGTTTTACGATCATCTATGCATTCATGTCCTAAAGCTATTTTTTATGATGCGTATGTGCTTGCATGTGGTTTTATTATACGTACTTTGTTATTATCAGATAGTATGATGGGCCTTTAGGCTCACTAGGTTTAAATGGTGCAGGTGAGCCTGCAGATAATTTTATCCCGACCGGTGGTGAGGACCTCTGAGCGCCCGCTGCAGCTGCTACCCCGTGACCACTTCTTATGTTTTCTTTGATGAGACATGTTCAGATTCCACATTTTATTTACTCTGGTTTTAAGATAAAATGAATGGTTTATTGTTTTTGAGATATTTATTCATTTATGTTTTAAAGTGTTGTTGAGAAAGGTTTTCGGTTGACGAACTATGTTTTCTTTTAAGAATGTTTATTCCTCACTTTATTTCAAAAAACAATTTTCTAGAGTATGGTTCGTTTCAGTTGGTATCAGAGCGGTGGTTCTGGTGGGGTACTAGCCTGCTTCGTAGAGCTCAGAAGTCGCACTGCCAGTGTATAAGTTTTAGGGTTTTTCGAATCATGTTTACTTTCGCATGATGCATGTTCTATTTTTGCATTAGTTTTACCTTAGGAGTTTAAGAGTTAGATGCCTAGTCATGCACTTGGATTTACGTGAAGGGTTTTGTGTGCCAGTATGCCTCCCAGACGTACCAGAGATCAGCAGGAGGATGATGCACCTCCTCTCCCCCAACTCAGTTGACGCCTTATGAGAGGGCTAGTGTGGACATGCTAATCGGGATAACCAGATTGTTAGAGAGACAGTCGGAGCGATCTGGGTTGAATCTAAGTAGAACTGTTAGACCCTCTAGGACTTGTGTTGAGAACTTAGATGGGTAGGACTAGCGAACCTAGAAATGTCTTAGACATCTAAATTGTTTATTGAAACATAGATTGATTGTAAACACGTGCCTGTGTGACGTTTTGATTTCAGGCGAGATCCGTGTTTTGGGTATCATACCCTTGCCTTGACTCAGGGGCGACTAACTCGTTCATCTCGAGTGCGTTCATTCAGAGGATGAGTATCATTCCTGAGAGCTTGGGTGTGGCTCTCGCTGTGTCGATCCAGTCGGGAGAGGAGATAACGACGGCCAGTTTTGTTCAAGGATTGGTGATGATGTTTTAGAATCATGCAGGGCAGACTTGATCGTATTGCCGATGCAGGGAATCGACCTCATTTTAGGGATGGACTGGTTGACCGAGTATGGAGCGGTGATTGATTTCCATCAGAGGTCAGTGACGATCAGGTCGCCAGGGCAAGAGACTTTCCTCTTTGAAGCAGCGAGGATAACACGGAAGCCTAGACTTATCTCTTTTCTTTAGGCCAAGAAGCTAGTTGAGCTTGGATTTCAGGCGTTTTTGGCCAGTGTTACCGCCTCAGTAGATTCAACAGACCCTTCACTGTCTGAGGTGGAGGTAGTCAGGGACTTTGCCAATGTTTTCCCTGATGACATTGTGGGATTTCCACCGGAGTGCCGAAAGGTGGAGTTTTCGATTGATCTGGTTCCAGGTACAGAGCCCATATCTAAGGCACCGTACCGATTGGCTCCTACCAAGATGAGGGAGCTGAAGGAGCAGATTCAGAAGTTTCTTGACAAGGGATTTATTCGCCCTAGCTTTTCTCCATAAGGTGCGCCGATTAGGATTGAGAAATTCGAATTAGAATTTTTCGAATTTTCAGATTTCAGATTTGAGATTTTTGGTGAAATCTGATTTGAGAATTTCAGATCTATCGGGGAGTTACTCAGATTTTAGTCGCACGAATTATCGGGTGAAATATTTTTGAGAAATGGAGTTGAATTGGTGAAGTTGTGAATGAGATCTGATTCCCTAGCGTTTAGAAGTGAACGATGTCGTTTAGGGTGAAATCTGATGTCCCCGAGCAATTGCGTGAGTTGCCGCGAACTTTTGGTGAAACGCGATCGTTTTGGTGAAGTCTGGTGGAGAGAGAGATCTGCCAAGGAGAGAGATCTGATAGTAGCGTTTAGCGTTAGAAGCGCTACGCCGTCGTTTTGCAGTTCAGATGTCTTGTTGGAAGAGGAATCTGATAGCGTTAGCGCATGTGCGTGAGAGGGTGACACGTGTTGGTCAACACGACAGAGTTGACTGCTGGTTGTGGTATTGATCAGCGATGAGCGCTAGCGTTGTTTATTGGAGAGAGGTCTGTTTTGAGCGACGCGACGTCGTTTTGCTTGATTTGGCGAGAACCCTGATACGCTGTCGTTTTGATTAGTTAGCGCTTAGCGTGATTCAACTTGTGCTAGCGGAGGGATCTGATTTATGTTATCGCTGGTGCATTTCAGATGTCTCGTGTACGGTGTCGTTTTGACTTATTGCGCGAGAGCTAGCGTTAACGCTGGAATCTGATGGATTTAGTTTGAGGAATCTTCTTGGAGTTATGTTTTGATGCAGGAATCTGTTTTAGTCGGGAGTTGTCTTATTCAAAAGAGATTGAGTTGAGGATTTTAAATACAAGTGTTGAGCAACACTTAGAACATTTTTCATCCGATATTTCTTATCATCTTCTCTGTTGAAACCCTCGACCGACACTGTTCATTCGAACATTTCTTCCCTAGATTTCTGTCGATTCCAGTCTTTGTTTTCGACGGTTTAGGTGGCGCTGAACTCCCTGAGAATAGCTCTTTCGATTGATACCAGCTAGAAAACTAGAGGCAGGGAGTTGAGGGATCCCGAAGGATCTGCGTGCTCGTGAGATTTTCTCTACCGTTGAGCAGAAGTTGTCTCCAGTTATTTTGAGCTTTTGGGTGAGTAGATCTTGCTGTTTGAGCTTAATTTCAGCTGTATGAGCCTACGTAGATTAGTAAGAATGGATTTGAGATTCTGGCGGTAGGTTCTAAGTAGATTCGAATTAGTGTAAGCTGAATTTTTGAATGCTTTGACAGATTTGAGATTTCAATAGCTTTCTGCCGTAGATTTCGAGGCCAGAAGGAAGCTGTTGTGCAGGCTGAGTTTCTACTGTGCATTTGAGGAATCTGTTAAGGTAGTTGAGATAGAGAGGTACGAATTGAGCAGCCCTAATTCAGCTTTGAGCGTGGACATGGCTATATCTCGTGTTATGAAATCTGATTGAATTTCTGTTATGTGTTTACGTGAAACAGACTTGATAAATTGATTGATTTTATGCTCTGTTTTGTGTAAATTATACATGTAAGTGTTGGGATCCGGATCACGCCTCCCGGAAGGGGCAGCGGAAGAACAAATAAAACAATGGCCGGGAGACGATCAATACGATAATAACAGCAAAATATGACATTCATAGGGCGTTTGAGATTGCTACCTTGCTGGCAACTCGTGCCTGGCTCCGACCGGTTTCGTAAAGAAAACGGCACTTCACGGTAGATTGCGGTAGACTACGTCAATCCGGTCCACGATCAGATGCGAGACTCCTTCGTCAGCCTGCACTATAAGGACTGACGAGATCGGCGCGGACGGATTCTCCTCGTCAAATTTGGCCGAAAACGATTTTCCGACGAAGAGAGGCAGCGGCGCACGGCGGCGGCGGCTTGTAGAGAGGAGAGGGGCGACGTGTTTTGTGCTTAGGGTTAGGGTTAATTGTGTAGTATGTTATGAAGTCTAGGTTTAGGTCTAATTAAATAGAATTAAAGATGGATTTGGACCGGCCCAACGGGCCCGGGTCCAACGGATGAACATTCAGTTCATCCCCATCACCGAGACTTCATCGTAAATCGATCGCCGATCAGATCGGACCGATCGACTCAGTTTCCAAAATTGAATACTATGATCTGAAAAACCATTTTTCAGAACCCCAGTGCAAAATGACCGTTTTGCCCCTCAACATCGGCAAATCACGATTTGACCTCTGTTGACTTTTGGGAAGTCGCACTCCCCAGAATCCTCTTCGTATGCTCAACACATTGAGCTGAGTATCCGTGCGGGAATCTCGAATCCAGTGCTTGTGTGACCCTCAATGGTTCAGGGATACAGCTAGCCGTGGGCCCACAACCATTGTGGCTCCGGAATCACAATTCCGGACCTGCCCAACGGATCATGGTAAGAGCGTCTAGCAACATCGCCCAATGATCCCCTAGGTATCACTGATAGTGCCTGCAAGAACCAGTTGGTCGTGGTTAGCGTGCAGTACGGTCCTTTCAATCCATATATCCCGATTAGATCAACGACCATTGGAAAATCGAGAGTCGCTATAGATCCGATAGCTATGCATACATCTTGGAGATCAAATAGTGACATCACGAGTGTAACTATGTAAACACATTTACCTAAAACACTTCTAGTACTCTGGCCAGAGATTTATACACTATTATCCCCTCAGATAGCATAGGATATCCACGCATGTCTGCGAGCGGTGAATCCTCGAAAACGATGCATCGACTCCTACATGCATCGGGGTCTCACCCAATCCCGCCGCCTAATGACCCCAAGTGAGTCGGTAAACGAGTAAAAGTGAGACGCCTATCATGTAGAGTCTCAATGAAGTTTCGAGTCGTGAGGACTAATCAGTACAACCAAGACCTCGGACTTATCCACTCGACAAATGGTAACGCGTTCCCCAATTCCAATTAAACATTCATTCTTGTAAATATTGCAAATCGAATTAGCAAACATACAAGAATATCCATCACTATCAAGCATAGAAACAGAAATAATGTTCTTTATAATTCGGGAACAAATAAAACGTTTCTCAATAACAACTTAAAATCAGAAGACAGAAATAAGTAAACATATCCTATAGCTATAGCAGCAACCCTAGCTCCATTGCCAAGCCTCAAGTGGGTCTCACCCTCTCTCAGACGTCGGCTTCTTGTCATCACCTGCAAATCATTGCAGATATGAGATCCACATCCGGTATCAAGTATCCAAGAAGTCGAATTAAGAGACATATTTATTTCAATATAGAACATACCTTTCGTAGTTCGCAACTGCTCGAGGTACTCCTTGCAGTTCCTCCTCCAATGCCCAGCCTTGTGACAGTGGTGGCAAACATCCTCGCTCTTGTTTGGTTTAGAAGCCTTTGCCTTTGGCTTCTTAGCGGACTTTTCCTCCTTTGCAGGAGCAGAACGCTTCTTACTCTTGCGTCTGGGCCCCTTCTTTGCAGAGGAAGAAGAACCCAGAAGGAGGACGGGTTTGTCCTTCTTTATGGTCCCTTCAAACACTACGAGCATGTTAACCACCTCTTCGAGGGTGGCTTCCAGCTTGTTCATGTTGAAGTTGACCACAAATGGGTCAAATGCAGCAGGCATCGAGAGGAGAAGTACGTCCACAGACAACTCGTGTGGAAGTGCGATATCAAGGCCCGACAGCTTTTCAACGAGCCCAATCATACAAACCCCATGCTCGTGGACCGAAGTCCCATCGCGCATGCGGCTCGTCATCAGCTCCTTGACAGCCGTGAACCTCTCATGTCGAGAGTTCTCCACGTACAGCTCTCTGAGATGAAATAGTATGGCAGAGGCTTACTTTGTCTTCTCAAAACGCCGTTGCATTTAGTTGGACATCGATGCCATCACATAAGTTCAGACCGGTGAACCTGTTGCTATCCAGTATAGCAGCGAGCGAGTTTTTCATCGAAACCATTTTATAAGCAGTAATACTGAAAGGAAAACGGACATACATCACTAACTATATAAGATAAACGCTAAGATATAAAACATGGTCGTTAAGTTTTATGAATTACCCTCCCACTATTTTAACGATTTCACCACTCTCTAATGAAATCGAGAAAACAGGTTTCTTTAGTGGGTACACTGAGCCCAATCAAGCGATCATGGACCCGAATAATATCAGCCATCCATGACCCCCAAAAGGTAGTTTCCGATTGCAACCGGTGCAACCTCCATGTATTCACCTCACGTCCAGTAAGGGCCCAATAATATGACGCCGTTTACTATCACGTGTCAAGTTGACCCATCAATGTTGAGTCGTGAAGGACGGTCCCCTTAATGTCCCAATAATATGAGCCAATGTTAAAGGGAGTTCCAGCCGACTCACAACAGTTGTCAATGGCGTGGACAGCTTTCCGACATACATGACCCCCTCAATAATATGAGCCGGGTCATGTATACGGGTAGCATCGACGTACACCCATTGTTGATGGAAGGTAGGGAAATTTAAACAGTTTTAAATACCCTTTATTTTATCGAATAAATATTTTATCTTGATATAAGTTTTAAATCATATTTAAAACGAGGGATTTTATTTTGAAAAACTTTGGTCTCATGCATTTATTTTAAATCAAATTTAAAAACATGCAACATTCGGATTCAACTAAGCTATATATCAACATATATAAATAAATATTGGGATGATCGATCGCGAGAGCTATGCGGTCCGTGGTTGTCAGTCACGGACCTGGGTCCAATCCTAGGGGTAATGCAATATGCAATGCAATCCTACTACAAAGCTTTCAGGTTTTACAGATCTTCGGTCTTCAATATCTTGATCGTCATCTCCACCGTCTTCGGATGTCCTCCCACTAAATCTAGTAACTTTACATTTAAATTTACCATGACATACAAGGGATACATTTATCAAGGGGTGGGAACGGGCCACAAACAGGCCCACTTTAAATGATAACCAAAATATTAATACAACTGAATCACAAAAACCTATTGCATACACCTAACACATTGGGCACGGCTCTCGATCATCCCAATCATGCAGATAATCTAATTAACATGCATAAATTAAATAATCCTATTATTTATCGCAAAATCATATTTTAATCATAAAATCGCATTTTATAATAAAATCGTATTTTGTCGATAAAATCAAATTTTAATCAACAAAATCATATTTAATTATAAAATCACATCTTATAATTAAAATCACATTTTACTAATTTTAATTGTATCAAATTGGGCTTAAAACAATTCTAGGCCCAAAAATCTCAAAATTTCAAAATCGACCAAAACGGGCCCGATATCGTATACCGGCCCGAAAACTTCACGGGCTGCCTGGGACAGGCCCGAACCAAACCCTAGAAGAAATCAGCCGTCACGACATCGTCAGAGCTTCGCCGGAGCGGCGGCCGGCGGCGGCGCCACCACCACGAAAAACTCGCGGCGGCAGCGCACGACGCCCCGCGCAATTAGCGCCTAGACACCGCGCGACGAGCGCCCACGAGGTTGCGCAACCAGTGCGCATCACGTCCAGCCAGCGTCGCACACAGCTTGCGACATCCAGCGGCGCCAACGTGCGCACTCCATCGACAGCAGGCCGGCCACCATCGCGCGGAGCGGCGATCATCGAGCAGCCACCTCGTGCGGAGGAAGCGCCCAACGTCCAGCCGCACAGCTGCACGCAGCGGCCGACCATTTGCACAGCAGGCAACTCGTGCCTGGCTCCGACCGGTTTCGTAAAGAAAACGGCACTTCACAGTAGATTGCGGTAGACTATGTCATTCCGGTCCACGACCAGATGCGATACTCCTTCGTCAGCCTGCACTAGAAGGACTGACGAGATCGGAGCGGACGGATTCTCCTCGTCAAATTTGGCCGGAAACGATTTTCCGGCGAAGAGAGGCAGCGGCGGCGGCGGCACACGAGGGCGCGAATAATATCAGCCATCCATGACCCCCAAAAGGTAGTTTCCGATTGCAACCGGTGCAACCTCCATGTATTCACTTCACGTCCAGTAAGGGCCCCCGACCAGATGCGATACTCCTTCGTCAGCCTGCACTAGAAGGACTGACGAGATCGGAGCGGACGGATTCTCCTCGTCAAATTTGGCCGGAAACGATTTTCCGGCGAAGAGAGGCAGCGGCGGCGGCGGCACACGGCGGCGGCGGCTTGTAGAGAGGAGAGGGGCGGCGTGTTTTGTGCTTAGGGTTAGGGTTAATTGTGTAGTATGTTATGAAGTCTAGGTTAAGGTCTAATTAAATAGAATTAAAGATGGATTTGGACCGGCCCAACGGGCCCGGGTCCAACAGATGAACATTCAGTTCATCCCCATCACCGAGACTTCATTATAACTCCGATCGCCGATCAGATCGGACCGATCGACTCAGTTTCCAAAACTGAATACTATGATCTGAAAAACCATTTTTCAGAACCCCA
>KV017743.1:30888-43719 GCA_001598015.1 Dorcoceras hygrometricum | reverse complement strand
TTTTGTTCTTCTTCCTTAGTTGTGATAGGTGTGCTTAGTTATCTTGAACTCTTGGCCTTGTGATGGGCGAGTTCTGTTTGTAGCTTGCTGTTGTGTTGTTTTTCCAGAGTTGTTGTTGCGATTTCGAGGACGAAATCCTTTTTAGTGGGGGAGAAATGTGAGACCTGATTTTGTATTAAGGATTAATTGTTGGAATTAATCGGCTGATTAAGAGATGTTGTGGTTTAGATCTCTGTTTTGAGGTTTGAGTTGCATTTTCGGGTTCCGTTTCGTGTGTTGAACAATTCTGGATGCTTTCGTGTTTTTGGGTTTGAGGTAAAAGCTGGTTTTGTGAGCCAGCAGCTGGTCGGTGGCGAAAACCAGTCGAGGCGCGTTTTGTAATGCAGCAGATGCGTTAGTGAATTGTGCTGTGGTCGCTGGTGAAGAGACTAGTCGAGGAACCAGTCGAGAGTTTAGTAGCGTGTTTTGTGTTGAGCGCTATACGTCGTCGTTTGGGGTATTGCGACTGGTACCAGCTGCGAGGAGTTGTTGCGTCTGGATGATCAGTCGAGAGCAATGGTCAACGCGGGTCAAAGTTTTGTAGCTTGCGACTGATTGTGTTTCGTATCTTGCGACTGGTGGTACGCTGTAGCTTGCGACTGGTATTTCACGAAAGCTAGCGACTGGATGACGTCAGTTGTGCGACGCCGTTTTGATTAGTTGCGACGCTGCGTTTTGATGTTGCGACTGGTACCAGACGAGGGAAGCTTTTTGCGTTGTTTCGTCTTGCGACTGGATACCCAGCTGCTGGTAGTGCGACGCCGTTTAGAGGACCAGTCGATGGTTTGCCTTTTTGTGATTTTAGCGTCCGGTCGACTGGTTGTCCAGCTCTTGTATTTTCGAAGCAGCGTCCGGTTGTCCAGCTTTGAGAGATTGTTCGCTACTGTAGCTAGCGACTGGATTTGTTTAGCGTGACTTGAGATTTGTTCAGCTGTTGGTTCTTGCGACTGTTGTTATGGGAATTGTTGTGTCGACTGGTTTTGTCGGAGGACAATTCTTAGTGTTGTTTTCCAGTCGATGCTAGTGCTATTTATAGGAAGACTTGGTCTTCGTTTTGTGAATTCTTTTCCCATACTTAGCGATATTTCCAGCCTTTCGTTCCTTATCTTTTGAACCCTAGAACACTGTGCAGTCGTGAGCTTTCCGGCGATTTCCCGTCGTTTCTGGTGGTTGTTCTGCTCGTGCGAGGTAGCGTTGGACTCCTCTCGAGAAGCTCTATCATCCTACACCATTTTTGGAAGCTTCGTGGGTTGGATTGAAAGCGCGAAGTTGCTGTTCTTGCGTGTGATTTCATCGTTGCAGGTAGCTTTTCGATCTAGCTTTGAGATCTTGTTCTGGGTCTTGTTTTAAGCTTCCTGTGAGTTGTTTTGGGTTAGGTTGAGCGCTGGTTTTAGTGTTTAAATTCCAGCCGTGAGCCCTTGAGAAGTTGGCCGTGAGAATTGTTAGGTTGGCCGTGAGTTTGGTTAATTGCCCTGAAATCTGTGTGTTGTGTATCTTGGCAGATTTGTGCAGGCAGTGAGTTGCTTCGTTCTTTGAGGAAATTAAGGTACGGGTTGAGCTTGTAATTACAGCTTATGAACGGCTTGGATGAATTGTGAGATGGCTGTGCTGGCTTTTGTGTTTAGTTGCCTGTTGAGGCTGCCAATCTATGAGATGGTTGTGTTACGTGTTGTATTCATGCTGTTGGTTTTGTTGTTGTGCATATGTTTATATGCTTGTTGTTGTCCAGCATATGCATACACGTATTTTGCATCTCATTCCAGTTTTATTGCCATCGTTGCGTCGTTCTTGTTCTGTTTCTTACCAGGTTGCGAGGGCGAGCGGCAATACCGCACTCTCGTCTCCCTGCTGGGTCATGTTAGCCCCTATGCGCCGAGTGGCTAACTACCACAGTTCATAGGTTGGGCAACAGCAGGCCGAGTTGTTGATGCATCTGGTATTCGGGTGTTGTCTCCCGGCGAGTGGTTAGCTACCACACTTGGAACACACCCAGTGGCCACCATCTGTTGCAGATTCATTTGAGCTATGCATTGATCCTTTGACGTCCATTCTCGGTTGGAGTCATCAGTTGTTGTCCAACATATCATGCATAGCATCTACCTTTTATTCTTGCTGTTATTTGCTATTTTATAGTTGCTCTCCGTACTGGGGTTTGACCCCATGTCCCTCCGGGGCTTGGTTTGTTTCCGTGTTTGTGCTTTTGCAGGAAACCCAGGTAATATAGCTGGTCGTGGTTTTAACCCAGCTGGTGGTGCCCCGGGAGGTGGCTAGTGTGTCCCAGTCGCATATAGCATACGTATATTATGTATCAGTGTTATGCCAGGGGATGCCCTGTGCTTTGTTCTTGTATCCAGTGTTTGGAGTCTGATACATGTTTTCTTTGTACTGTATGCTATTACTTGTTGGCAGGTCGCCTTGTTGGTTTTAAACTGGGATCTTATTTTGAGTATCGCATTATTTTAACTTATATCGTTTTAAACCGTCGGGCCTAAAAGCGAAAATTTTACCCACTTTTTGATAGCTTCCGCATGTGTTTATCTGTTATGAGCACGAGGCCTGACACAAATTAGCTCCTAGATTCGTTGGTCCCTTTGATATTGTTGACAGTTGGCTTATCGGTTGAGGCTGCCTGACGAGTTAGCAGCGATGCATGACGTTTTTCATGTGTCAATGTTGAGGAAATATGAGCCGGATCCGTCCCATGTGTTGAGAACCGACGAAGTTGAGCTGGATTCTTCCTTGAGTTATGTTGAATATCCGGTGCAGATTTTGGATAGGAAGGGGAAACAGTTGAGGAACAAGATAATTCCATTGGTGATGGTCCAATGGAGCAAGCATGGCCAAGAAGAAGCAACCTGGGAAGTTGAGGAGAAGATGAGACAGGACTGGCCTCATCTATTTGAGCACTGATCGTGAGAATTTTCTAGGTAAATTCTGATTCTTTGCTTCGAGTTTGATTAGATGATTGTGTTTGATTCGAATGATTTGATTTTTCTTCCCAGTGTTTGCCTTTGATTTCGAGGACGAAATCTCTTAAGGTGGGAAGAATGTGAGGATTGAGAAATTCGAATTTAGAATTTTCGAATTTTCAGATTTGAGATTTTTGGTGAAATCTGATTTGAGAATTTCAGATCTCTCGGGGAGTTACTCAGATTTTAGTCGCAGGAATTATCGGGTGAAATCTGTTTGAGAAATGGAGTTGAATTGGTGAAGTTGTGAATGAGATCTGATTCCCTAGCATTTAGAAGTGAACGATGTTGTTTAGGGTGAAATCTGATGTCCCCGAGCAATTGCGTTAGTTGCCGTGAACTTTTGGTGAAACACGGTCGTTTTGGTGAAGTCTGGTGGAGAGAGAGATCTGCCAGGGAGAGAGATCTGATAGTAGCGTTTTGCGTTAGAAGCACTACTCCGTCGTTTCGCAGTTCAGATGTCTCGTTGGAATAGGAATCTGATAGCGTTAGCACGTGTGCGTGAGAGGGTGACACGTGTTGGTCAACACGATAGATTTGACTGCTGGTTGTGGTATTGATCAGCGATGAGCGCTAGCATTGTTTATTGGAGAGAGGTCTGTTTTGAGCGACGCGACGTCGTTTTGCTTGATTTGGCGAAAACCCTGATACGCTGTCGTTTTGATAGTTAGCGCTTAGCGTGATTCGACTTGTGCTAGCGGAGGGATATGATTTATGTTATCGCTGGTGCATTTCAGATGTCTTGTGTACGGTGTCGTTTTGACTTATTGAGCGAGAGTTAGCGTTAACGCTGGAATCTGATGTATTTTAAGCGTTATTTTGAGGAATCTGCTTGGCGTTATGTTTTGATGCAGGAATCTGTTTTAGTCGGGAGTTGTCTTATTCGAAAGAGATTGAGTTGAGGATTTTAAATACAAGTGTTGAGCAACACTTAGAACATTTTCCACCCGATATTTCTTATCTTCTTCTCTGTTGAAACCCTCGATCGACACTGTTCATTCGAACATTTCTTCCCTAGATTTCTGCCGATTCCAGTCTTTGTTTTCGACGGTTTAGGTGGCGCTGAACTCCCTGAGACTAGCTCTTTCGATTGATACCAGCTAGAAAGCTAGAGGCAGCGAGTTGAGGGATCCCGAAGGATCTGCGTGCTCGTGAGATTTTATCTACCGTTGAGCAGAAGTTGTCTCCAGTTCTTTCGAGCTTTTGGGTGAGTAAATCTTGCTGTTTGAGCTTAGTTTCAGCTGTATGAGCCTACGTAGATTTGTAAGAATGGATTTGAGATTCTGGCCGTAGGTTCTAAGTAGATTCGAATTAGTGTAAGCTGAATTGTTGAATGCTTTGACAGATTTGAGATTTCATTAGCTTTCTGCCGTAGATTTCGAGGCCAGAAGGAAGCTGTTGTGCATGCTGAGTTTCTGCTGTGCATTTGAGGAATCTGTTAAGGTAGTTGAGATAGAGAGGTACGAATTGAGCAGCCCTAATTCAGCTTTGAGCGTGGACATGGCTATATCTCGTGTTATGAAATCTGATTGAATTTCTGTTATGTGTTTACGTGAAACGGACTTGATAAATTGATTGATTTTATGCTCTGTTTTGCGTAAATTATGCATGTAGGAATCTGATAAGAATTCTTGTCATACATTCATACATCTTGAGCCTGATTGACAGATTGATTGATGACCTGATTGAGATCCACGTTATGACTGGCCGGCAGATTTGTCGTGCCCGAAAAGTCCAACGCTATCATCGGAGTGATGACTACCAGATTCGAGTGTCTACCACCGAGCTGTGATGGGTTGACGGGCCCCGATGATCACGGACCGATGATTTCCACCGGCCGATTGGTTGTGCGTGGTATAGAGGCTGCTTGAGATGATTTGCCAGTAGATATGCTGGTCTAGCTATCCGATCCTTGATAGCCCTCATGTATTTCATACCATTGATTTATAGCATGTTGCATGATTAGCTGTTTTGATGGCTCTTCGTACTGAGGCTTGACCTCGTATTCATTTTTCCTGCTTTTGTGTTGTTTGGGTCTGCGTTGCCCATTTGCAAGATCTTCAGGTAACCAAGCTGGACAGAGTCGGATGCCAGCTGGTCGATCCCCGTTTCCTTGAGTCCCAGTTTATGTATTTATGTATTGAACCAGGGGATGCCCTATGTTTCTATGTATTGGGGATCTGTATTTGATTTGAGGTTTGTTGTTACCTGATTTGTATGAGTTTGAGTTAACTCGTATTTTGAGTATTGATATTTTGAATGTATATTTTGTGTTCAGGCCCATTTTATTTCGAAAAACTTTTAAGCCCGATTTTATGCTTCCGTGATTATGTGCTTAATTGTGCTATATTCTCTGTTTAGTAGCACGGGGCCTGACAGCGCCAGTTCTGTTTATGAAGAAGAAGGATGCCAGTATGTGGTTGTGCGTCGAATACCGGGAGTTGAACCGTGTTACAGTGAAGAACAATTACCCACTCCCGAGGATCGAGGATTTGTTTGATCAGTTGCAGGGAGCTTTGGTTTTCTCCAAGATTGATCTGAGATCAGGGTACCATCAGTTGCGGGTTAGAGAGGAGGACGTGTCTAAGACTGCATTTCGGACACGTTACGGCCACTACGAGTTTTCAGTGATGCCGTTTGGACTGAAGAATGCCCCAACGATCTTCGTGGACTTGATGAACCGGGTTTTCAGGCAGTACTTAGACCATTTCATCATTGTTTTTAATCGACGACATCTTGGTTTATTCGAGGTAGCATAGAGGAGCATAGACAACATTTGAATATCGCACTGCAGAATTTTAGAGAGCACATATTGTATGCCAAGTTCAGCAAGTGAGAGTTTTGGCTTGAGCAGGTGGCATTTTTGGGGCATATCATTTCTAGAGAGGGAAATTCAGTAGACCCATCTAAAGTGGAGGCAGTTCAGAATTGGGGGAGTCCAAAGTGTTAGAACCGAAGGATCAGATCTCACCCGAGAACTAAACTAATCAACGCAAAACCGAGAGATCTGATCCTAAATAAAAATTATGAAGCCCAATGCTTCGGTTCTTGAACATATAAATACAGAGCACCGGAGACAGATCTGGTATGAAATAAAATCATGCGGAATACACCAAAACTGAATCCTAATTTTAAAACTCCATGAAATCAGATTTCTGCTAAACAAAAGTAAATGCAACAGAGCATGTGAAATCTGATTTCCAATGCGTGACATCTGTTTGTACCAAACAGATTTGTGCGTGTGTGTATACTGTCAAATGTGTTATGCGTGCTAAATAAATGCAAGTGCGGAATAAATACAGTAAATCATAAAGAAATTACGCTGCTGTTTGTTTATGAAAGTTCGGATATAAATATCCTACGTCTCCCCTTATTCCGCCTCGGAAGGTTCCACTAGAAGAACTTGATCCGCAGACCCAATCACCGAGCCTCGCTCCAAGTGAACTCCTAGCCTCAACAAATGCACACCAGCCGCAACTGTGTGTCTAACTAAACAAGAACTTGTTTAAAGTCTCTGTTCAAAGACTACATACACAGAGTTTAACATCTTCGTGCTTGGACGGGATCTGATTGTTGGGTTGTGATTCACTCGCTAATCAATTTCGCACATCTCTCAAAATATACGAGTGAATTTGTATGTGTGAGATTTTACAGTGAACGTTCAACTCTCTAAAGAATAAATCTCACACACTCGGGAAATGCTCCTAAAGAGTTGATGAAGACTCAGCAGTAGACACTGCAATAAGCTCCTCTCTAATGGTGGTCGACTGCTTCATCTTCCTGTTTTCTTCCCTCTGTAATTTCTCTGTTTTTGTCTTTTCTCATCAGCATCAGCATCATTGATTTCTTCAAATCATCTTGTATATAAAGCCTCTGTTCAATGATTGACAACGTCTGATCGAACTTCTCGTATCAACATCTGATGTCTGTTGTCAGCTGATTTATCTTCATCGCTCTACGTCTGATTCATTCTTCTCGACGGCTGAATCGATCCTCTGCTGATATCTTCATTTTAGTGCAACATCTGTTTCGTCTTTGCACAACCTCTGTTCATCTACATTTTCGCGCAACATCTGATTGATCTTCGTTTCGCAACTACTGATCAACAGTTCGCTTCAGCTGTTGTTTCATCTTCAACTAATTCGTTCCAACAGCTGATCACTTAACACTTCGCTCAACAGCTGTTCACTCAGTTGTTGGTTTTCTTCGTATCGCTCATCAGCTGTTGGCTCTTATTTGTATATCTCATCAGCTGTTCGTTCAGATCACTACTGTACATCAGTTCTCTCTTCAGCTCTATCTTCAGATCTCTTTAGCTGTTCTCGTCTGCCTTCAGTTGTTCCAGCTGTTGGTCATGTATATGCTCCAGCTGATCGTTCTCATCTGCTTCAGCTGACTGCTCACATCTCCTTCCAGCTGATTGCTCACATCTGCTTATCTCTTTGACAGCTTTACGTCACAGCTTTTCTCATCAGAACTCTACTATTCATGAGACTTCTCGTCAGACTTCACTACTGAACCAATGAGTACAGCTGGACTCCACGTAAGCAAGTCTGACCACATAAGCATATCTGTCCACATAAGAATCTCTGTCCACGTAAGCATATTTGTCCACGTAAGCAAATCTGATACGTCTTCTCTTTGTCAGTTTCTTCACGTCATCAGACTTCGCTTCATTCCAACAGCTGATTGCTTCTCTTCACTAATGAACATCTGATAACTTCTTCTGTCAGCTTCTGAATATTTGCAACTGCTGATTGTTGTTGGGGAACCGTGTCGGATCCTGATCATGCCTCCCGATGAGGCAGTGGAAGAACAAAAATTGGGTCGGGAGACGATCAATACAATTGAAGACATGCAAGCTATGAACCATTCATAGGGTGTTTTAGTTAATTACCTTGCTGGCAACTCGTGCCTGGCTCCGACCAGTTTCGCGAGGAAACCGGAACTTCACGGTAGGCGGCGGTAGATTACGTCAATCAGGTCCACGACAGGAAGGGAGACTCCTTCGTCAGCCTGCACTAGAAGGCCAGACGAGATCAGCACGGACGGATTCTCCTCGTCAAGTTGGCCGGAACAATTTCCGGCGAAGCAAGGCGAAGGCGGCGGCGCGTGAGACACGGCGGCGGCGGCGACGGCCAAAGAGCTAGGTTTAGGGTTTAATGCTTAAGTGTTATGAAGTATAGGGTTAGTTCTAATTAAATAGAATTAAAGATGGGTTTGGATCCGGCCCAACGGGCCCGGGTCCAACGGATGAACATTCGGTTCATCCCTATCACCGTGACTTCATCATAACTCCGATCGCCGATCAGATCAGATCGATCGACTCAGTTTCCAAAACTGAATACTATGATCTGAAAAATCATTTTTCAGAACCCCAGTGCAAAATGACCGTTTTGCCCCTCAACAGCGGGAAATCACGATTTGACCCCTGTTGACTTTTAGGAAGTCGCACTCCCCAAAATCCTCTTCCTATGCTCAACACATTGAGCTCAGTATCCATGCGGGAATCTCGAATCCAGTACTTGTGTGACCCTCAATGGTTTAGGGATACAGCTAGCCGTGGGCCCACAACTATTGTGGCTCCGGAATCACAGTTTCGGACTTACCCATCGGATCATTGTAAGAGCGTCTAGCAACATCGCCCCATGATCCCCTAGGTATCACTGATAGTTCCTGCAAGAACCAGTTGGTCGTGGTTAGCGTACAGTAAGGTCCTTTCAATCCATATATCCCGATCAGATCAACGACCATTGGTAAATCGAGAGTCGCTATAGATCCGATAGTTATGCATACATCTTGGAGATCGAATTGTGACATCGCGAGTGTAACTAGGTAAACCCATTTACCTAAAACACTTCTAGTACTCTGGCCAGAGATTCATACACTATTATCCCCTCAGATAGCATAGGATATCCACGCATGTCTACGAGCGGTGAATCCTCGACAATGATGCATCGACTCCTACATGCATCGGGGTCTCACCCAATCCCGCCGCCTGATGACCCCAACTGAGTCGGCAAACGGGTCAAAGTGAGACGCCTATCATGTAGAGTCTCAATGACGTTTCGAGTCGTGAGGACTAATCAGTACAACCAAGACCTCGGACTTATCCACTCGACAAATGGTAACCACTTGGAAAGTCCGAACGAGGGTAGTTCGATAGATCACCAGGTCACTATCTATCTGCATGCTCAGAACATCACAATGTTCCCTACCAATGAAACATGGTACTTCGCATCGCAGATATTGTCTCAAGCTCGGGTGGCCTTATCCTCATTTTGACGGCCCAATCGACTAGGAACATGTTCAGAATACATAGTGACTATTAGATGTGTTTCATGATAGCCGTCATACCCACTATCACATCTAACATACACTTTAGTGCATTCTAGGTCTTTACTCAACGCAATTGTTAATCATCATACAAAACAATGAAAGTAAAGAATGCCATATAAATAAATGCGAATATCATATATAAAGATTGTTTCATACAAGAGTCTATAAACCCACACGCCACAAGTTGGCTAGTTGGGCATCTACTCTAACAATCTCCCAGTTGCCCTTAAGCCAACTACTCATCAGACGCAGTCCCATTGTTTCGCGATGTTTTTCAAACAACGGTCCAGGCAAGGGCTTCGTAAGTGGATCAGCAACGTTGTCCGCAGAGGCGACTCTCTCAACTGCTATGTCACCTCTAGCCACAATATCCCGGATTATGTGGTATTTCCTCGGTATATGTTTGGATCTTTGGTGAGACCTAGGCTCCTTTACTTGCGCAACGGCACCCGTGTTGTCGCAGTACACCGGGACTGGACCAACTCCATTAGGAATGACGCCCAACTCTTGGACGAAATTCCTTATCCAAACCGCCTCCTTAGCAGCAGCTGATGCTGCGATGTACTCAGCCTCAGTGGTTGAATCCGCGATGGTGTCTTGCTTGGAACTCTTCCAAGAGACAGCACTACGATTGAGCATGAATACAAATCCAGAGGTTGACTTCGAATCATCCACGTCACACTGGAAGCTAGAATCAGTGTAGCCTTCCAGTTTCAGTTCACCACCCCCATAGACCATGAACATATTCTTAGTCCTTCGCAAGTACTTAAGAATATCCTTCACAGCCTTCCAATGTAATTGGCCGGGGTTGGCCTGGTAGCGGCTTGTGACACTCAGAGCATATGCGACATCCGGTCTAGTCGAGATCATGCCATACATAATACTACCTATTGCCGAGGCATATGGCACACGCGTCATACTCTCTATCTCCTCATCAGTCTTTGGACACATAGACTTAGATAGAGTGACCCCGTGGCACATAGGTAGGTGTCCTCTCTTGGACTCTTCCATAGAGAACCTCTTAAGTCGATATAGGTAGCTTGGGTTAGTCCGAGCATCCGTTTAGATCTATCCCGATAGATCTGTATTCCAAGAATATAGGATGCTTCACCCATGTCCTTCATCGAAAATCTACTAGAAAACCATACTTTAGTTGATTGCAGCATTCCTACATCATTCCCAATGAGTAGAATGTCATCAACATAAAGTACGAGGAATGTCACAACGCTTTTAACTACCTTCTTATACACACATGGCTCCTCGGGATTCTTGATGAAACCGAATTCCTTAATTGTTTCATCGAATCTTAGGTTCCAACTCCTCGATGCTTGTTTGACACCGTAGATCGATCTCTGAAGCTTGCATACCTTATGCTCGCTTCCAACAGATGTGAAACCCTCAGGCTGCGTCATATAGATCACTTCCTTAATGTTTCCATTAAGGAACTCAGTTTTCACATCCATTTGCCATATCTCATAGTCGTACCATGCGGCTATGGCTAATAAGATTCTAATTGACTTGAACATTGCGACTGGCGAGAAGGTTTCATCATAGTCAACACCTTTCCTTTGAGTGTAACCTTTCGCGACCAGTCGTGCCTTGTACGTCATTACCTTACCATCAAGCCCAATTTTCCTCTTGTATACCCATTTGCAGCCAATAGGAACAATTCCTTCGGGAGGATTAACAAGAGTCCAAACTTGGTTAGCATGCATTGAGTCAAAATCAGACTGCATTTCTTCAAGCCACAAATTAGAATCAGCATCGGAAATCGCCTCCTTGAAAGTTCTTGGATCAGATCCAACAACTTGATTACCTTGATCATCTTCAAGGAGAAAACCATATCTCTCAGAAGCCCTAGGGACCCTTTCGGATCTTCTAGGTGCGACCATTTCTGGTACTGGCTCTGGAGGTGCAGGATATTCACCTGGTACTTCTGTTGGTTCTCGAACCTCTTCGAGTTCTACTATTCTGCCCTTTCTATCAAGTAGAAATTCCCTTTCCATAAAGGTGGCATTCCTAGAAACAAACACTTTTGTTTCGATGGGATAGTAGAAGTAGTATCCAATGGAATTCTTTGGATACCCAATGAAGTAGCATAAGATGGATCTCGTATCCAGCTTATCTCCCATTGTCTGCTTCACGTAAGCAGGACATCCCCAAATCCTCATAAATGAGTATTTGGTGGTTGCCCATCCATATCTCATATGGAGTCTTATCCACTGCCTTGGTGTGGACATTGTTCAACAACATTACCGCCGTTTCGAGTGCATAGCCCCAAAACGAGGCAGGAAGTTCAGTGAAGCTCATCATAGATCAAACCATGTCCAACAATGTAACGACCGGACTTTTCTCAAAGGAAATTTAGAAATTTGGGGATCGAATTGAAAGACCCAAAAATTTCAATCTTAATAAACATAAAAGTCGTTACTAAATTCTGGACTAAATTGCGAATAAACACAATTCATTACTGCTGAAATGCGGAACAAGAAAACATTGACGTAAGCGGAAGTAAAATCAGCTGCAAGGGTAAACACGTTTCATAACAAGTGAAGGAAATCAGCAGGAAGGGTATACAAACATGGAACTAAATCCTCTGCTGATAAAATAACTCACGCGGAACTGAAATACCAGCTGATAAAATACCAGTGACTTTGCATATATCTTTACACCAAAAGTTCATACAGATTTCTACAAAAATGAGGAACTAGAAATCTGCTAACATACGAAACTATAGCTAAGTTCTGTACATCAAAATCAAAAGCTGAAAAAGAACAATGGAAGATGTCCACGATAAACACATCCTCCCTTTCTGATCATCTCCCTCCAGCTCTTACTACTGATTACCTGAACTCAATGAAAACTAGTGAGCCGAAGGCTCAGCAGGTAAATCTGGAATAGCAAATCATGCAATAGAACTGAAACTGGAAGCTGAATACAAAACTGAAATCTGCGTACGCTTTGGAATGAACAAGCGTAATAATATAACTGGAAATTCTGATAGAACTGAAATCATAAAACATAATCAAATTCTGAAAACATTTTCTTTGACATTTTCTGGAGCTGTGATTAAAATCACATTTGCGCTCTTCTGAAATTATGACAACACTCTAAATATTTTGGTCCAATTCGCTTGATCAAACTCCTGATATCATTTTCTAGCACTATGGCTCAAGGTGAAGGGATATACAGATCCGTCGACCTATACACCTGATCCTTCTTCTGTTGAAAGGGCACACGGTTCGTCAGCCGCGCACTCACCCTTCTTCTGGGGACCCTCTTTGCTGTCATAACTTAAAACATTTTCTAAAACATCGTTCTGCTCTTTCTTTTCTTTCTAAAATCTGTTTTTCTATCTCTCTTGTACGATTACTGGTTTTCTATGTTCAATGATGTTCTGGAACTTCAAGGGATTTCTCTGTAAAACTTGCCAAGATGAAAACTGAATAAAAATACTACTTGAATCTGTCAGTTAAGTCGAATA
>KV017664.1:0-13432 GCA_001598015.1 Dorcoceras hygrometricum | reverse complement strand
CGAAACGTCATTGAGACTCTACATGATAGGCGTCTCACTTTGACCCATTTGCCGACTCACATGAGGTCATTATGCGGAGGGATTGGGTGAGATCCCGATGCATGTAGGAGTCGATGCATCGTTGTCGAGGATTCACCGCTCGCAGACATGCGTGGATATCCTATGCTATCTGAGGGGAAATAGTGTATAAATCTCTGACCAGAGTACTAGAAGTGTTTTAGGTAAATGTGTTTACCTAGTTACACTCGCGATGTCACTATTCGATCTCCAAGATGTATGCATAGCTATCGGATCTATAGCGACTCTCGATTTACCAATGGTCGTTGATCTTATCGAGATATATGGATTGAAAGGACCGTACTGTACGCTAACCATGACCGACTGGTTCTTGCAGGCACTATCAGTGATACCTAGAGGATCATGGGGCGATGTTGCTAGATGCTTTACCATGATCCGTTGGGCAAGTCCGGAATTGTGATTCCGGAGCCACAATGGTTGTGGGCCCACGGCTAGCTGTATCCATGAACCATTGAGGGTCACACAAGTACTAGATTTGAGATTCCCGCACGGATACTCAGCTCAATGTGTTGAGCACGAGAAGAGGATTTCGGGAAGTGCGACTTCCTAAAAGTCAACAGGGGTCAAACCGGGGTTTCCCGCTGTTGAGGGGCAAAACGGTCATTTTGCAATTTAGGGTTAGATGATCTGAAAAATTGTTTTTCACATCATAACATTCAGTTTTGGAAACTGAGTCGATCGGTCCGATCTGATCGGCGATCGGAGTTACGATGAAGTCGCAGCAATGGATATCGTCATTTAGACCCGGGCCCGATGGGCATGTCCAAGTCCATTGTTAGTCTATTTAATTAGACATGAGGGACTTCATAATTAACTTAACTCTCATAACTTAAACCCTAACCCTAGCACAAAGTAGCCGCCCCTCCCTCCTCTCACACACGCCGCCGCCGCCGCCTCCTTGCGCCGCCGCTGCCGCCGCCTCGAGTCGCCGGAATTCGTTCCGGCTGATTCGACGAGGAGAATCCGTTCGTGCAGAGTTCGTCAGTGCTTGTAGTGCAGCGTGACGAAGGAGTCTCGATTCTGGTCGTGGACCGGATTGGCGATTATCTACCGCAATCTACCGAGAAGAGCCGGGTTCTTGTAATTCCGATTGGAGCCAGGCACAAGTGCCAGCAAGGTATTCGCTTTGAACGCCCTATGTATGACGATTTTTGAATTGTTTTTTTTCGTATTGATCGTCTCCCGGCTTCATTCTATTGTTCTTCCGCTGCCTCGCCGGGGGGCGGATCCGGATCCCCAACAAGAAGATCTCTCAACTGCTCCTTGAGTTCTTTCAAATCAGCTGGCGCCAACCGATACGGAGCTCTAGAAATCGGGGCTGTCCCTGGCACCAACTATATACTAAAATCAATCTCTCTTCTCGGAGGAAATCCAGGAATCTCGTCTGGAAACACATCTGGAAACTCTCTGACAATCGGGATATCGCTCAACTTCAAACGCGACTCTTGGGAAACATCGAGCGCATAAATCATGTATCCTGCGTTACCCAGCGATAACAGACTAAACATCTCCATGGCAGACACCAGTGGAATCTTTGAGTGTGAATCAGCACCGTAGAAATCCCACTTCTCTCCCGAGTCTGGGCGAAATCTCACCACACCATGAAAACAATCAACAGTAGCCTTATAGCTGGACAAACATCCATTCCCAAGATACAATCAAAATCCCTCATCTCCAGCGATATCAAATTCGCCACTATCACATTCTGATCAAACCGAACCATACAATCCACCACAATCTCACGAGACAACAACCACACATCAGCAGGAGTAGACACAGATACAACATCACACAGTGGGGTAACTCTCAACCCACACTCATGCACAAACCATGCAGTTGTATCAAATAAAACTCTCGCAGGAAAATAAAAGATAGAACATGTACCTGCGATCACGTTACTAGGTATCTCATCAGCCTGCTCCCTCGACAAAGCATTCACCTGAGCCTACTGCGGTCCCGAAAACTGCGGTCTCAAAGGTCCTCCAAACCTATATGGTTCACAGGGTTGGAATCCAGATCGTTGGGTCGGGACAGGAGGTTGCGGCCTCTGTGAAAAACCACCAGCCGAACCTTGCTACAAAGGAACCAAAGACTGTCCCCTCAACAAGGGACAAACTCTACGAAAGTGTCCAGGCTGCCCACAATTTTGGCAAGTCCCCTGAACTCCACGACACTGCGAAGTCATGTGCCTACCACCGCACTGTCCACATGAAACTCCTCCTGAACCACTGCCACCAGAGCTCACAGATCCAGAGGAACTAGAATTCGACTTCTTCTTAAACTGCTTCCCACGAGGCCTGAACCTCTGACGGTTCGATTGCTGCGAAGTCTGAGGAGTCTGAGAAGAATGCATACCTTCAGGAGCAGGGAGGTATCCTCGTCCAACTGTCATCGGAACCTACGTCGGTGCATCCAGCAAACTCTCCTCAATATCAACTGCTCGATTCACAGCCTCAACATACGTTGATGGGGCACCAGCCAACACCAACTGAAACAACTCTGGCCTCAATCCCTTATTAAAATTGTTCCTCTTCGTTCGCTCCTGGCTAGCAACATGAGGGACATAATTCAGAAGAGAAGAAAACTGTCTGGCGTACTAAGCAACCTTCAAATTCCCTTCCTTCAGGTTGTCGAACTCCCTCTCACGGTTGTTGAAGTACGACTCCGGGGTATACTCCTGTCGAAACGCTGCACAGAAGCTCTCCCAAGAAACCAAGACTCCGGTCTCCCTCATCACTCTGGAAGTACCCTTCCACCAACGTTGAGCATTCTCCCTCAACTGCAAAACGGCCAACTTAAATCTCCGCTCTGCGGTGTACTCCAAAGTGTCAAACAAGTCCTCCAGGTGCTCCAACCAGCCTTCAGCCGAAATACCACCCTCGGCGCCAGTGAACGTAGGGGGATTTGTTCTCTGGAACCTAGCCAACACTAGCTGCATCTCACCTATCTGTCTCGTCACATCCTCCAACTCTACCTGTCTCTCTACGACGCAAAGGTATCTCCTGCTGAACGTCCTCGTCATTCTCCGAGGCCCTAGACTCTTCAGCGGTACGTCTAGCAGTCCTACCTCTACCTCTCCTCGGCGGCATCTAACCAAATCTCAAGGTAAGCCTAACAGCAGATAATCACAGAGACAGATATCAAATCGAGCAAGTCACAGAGTCAAACAAGAAATCAAATCAAAACTCTGTGCCTAGACTCGGGTGTGATCAAAATAAAACGAGCTTATCCCAGTTTAAGCTCTGATACCAAAAATGTCAAGCCCCGTGCTAATCAACAAGGATTAACAACACAATTAAACACATAATCACGGAAGCATAAATAGGGTTTTAAAATTTTTCAAATGTTTGAGCCTGAACCATTAAACAGTTATTCAAAATAATGCATACTCAAAATAGGATTTACTCGAATCCTACAACAAACAGCTAATCAATCAAACTTAAATAACAATCCCCAAATACATAGAAACTCAGGGCATCCCCTGGTTCAATACATAATATAAATACACTGGGATTCAACCAAACGGGGATCTACTAGCTGAAGCTCCACTCAGCCCAGCCAGATTACCTGTGGCTCCTGCAATGGGCAACACAGACCCAAAAACACAAAAGCAGGAAAATAAAATACGAGGTCTACGAAGAGCACTAAGACAACAGCAACTCATAAACATGCAGTATGTTAAAACATGAATGCATGAGGGCTGTCAAAGAATCGGTCAATCTAGGCCAACGAGTCAGCTGGAAAATCAAAGGCAAGCCTCTATACCACGCACAGCCAATCAGCCGGTGGAAATCATCGGTCCGTGATCTTTAGGGCTGGCCACTCAATTACCCATCACAGCTCGGTGGTATTCAGACCCGACCAATCTATTGGTCACCACTCCGATGATAGCGTTGGACCTTTCAGGCACGACACATCTATCTACCGATCACAACGTGGCTTTTTCTCGGTTTCTCAATCAATCATCAGGCTCAATATGTATTCATGTATGCCATGAAATTCAAATCTGATTTCATCATGCACAAATTACGTAAAACAGAACATACAATTCAAACAATGAGCCAACCTGTTTCACTTAAAACACAGAATACACAGAACAAAATTCATGCTTCAAAACACTACACGCTTATGCCAAAGCTGTAATCAGAAGCTCAATTCATACCTCTGATCTCAGTTTCTACCTCAACAGATCTCACCAGGGCACGGCAACCTCAGCCTGCTCAAACCTGCTTCCTCACTGGTCTCGACAACCACAACAGTAATCTCCTGGGAGCTCAAATCTGTTAAAGCATCTCATAACTTAGCTCAAATCTAAACTTCTGCACCTTACTGCCTACGGTCAGAACTCATATAGGGTTCTACCACTCTATGCTGGTTCTAACAACTAGAACTAAGCTCAAAAAAGTAAGGAAATCTTACCCAGAAGCTCAAACGAACTAAGGAATTCTCGGGTCAACTGTCGCAACAATTCACGAACACAGGGATTCCTTCGTGCTCCTCCTACTCGTCGAATCAAGTCACCTAACTGGTAACAATCTAAAGAGCTAAGCAAGACGAGTTCAGCGCTACCGGTCTTTCTCCAAACAACGGCGGAAATCGACGAAAAATCGGAGAAATAGTGCTCGGTGAACAGTAAGGGTTTCGAGGGTATCGGGGAAGGAGATAGGAAATATCGGGTTCGAAATTACGCTAAGTGTCGATCAGCACTTGTATTTAAATTCTCGAATCCAGCTTCTGCTCTTATCAACTCAGATCCCATCTTGCACAACAGCAGGAATCCTCACATCCGAATCCAGCGCTCACTCACAGCTGGCTCAGCCGTCACGAATCAGACTTCGCTACACTCGTCTAACGCACAACAGCCAACGACGTCGCGCTAACTAATCAAAACGACATATCAGAGCTTCAACAGCTGGAACAGACCTCTCTCTCGCTAGCAACATCTGAACAGCGCTAACAGCAACAGTCAACTCAGATGTGTTGACCAACACGTGGCATCTTCTCGCATCCGCACGCTAACGCTAACAGATGTCTCTCGCTACCCTCATAACCACGCTCGCTAGCTACGCATCACCGTTGACTAGCGTTGACATCTGAATCACGCCACAACTGAGTATCCACATCTGACTGCTCACAAATTCCCGTGCAAAGACGCTGCTGGCCCATCTTCTTCCAGCGATGATCCTCAAGTTATTGGAATCACATCTCTTATTGAGAGACTCAACGAATCAAATCCAAATTCAACACAGATTTCTCCCGATTAATCAAAATTTTTGAATCTCAATCCTCACAGCGCCCGAGCTGGTAGTGGTATGGTAGAGACAAGAGGGAGGGCTGTTCTGGTATTATTCTAAAAGAAGTTCTACCTCGGGTCCCGAGCTGACAATTTAGTAGTATCAATAGTAACCCCCCCTAAGGAGTCATAAATGAAGAATTGAAGTGCAGGACTATGTGGAATTGAGGTCGGGACTCGATCTAAGACTTACGCTGGTGATGAGAAGCATGATCCAGGCGCCTCTGAATCTTAACTATTTGATAGATACTTCATGAACGGCCCAGATGAAGCTCGAGATTGTAGCTAAATTTTGTGTTTTCTTAGAAAAAGCATAATCCGGGTGAAGCTATTCTCAACCTGTGATAAATTTTAATCGAACGGACAAAATGAATTCTAGCTCGGAATCCAAGGAGTCGTTTAGAGTTCACGAGGTGATCCGGGCCGTTTACCAGGATGGAGATCTGACGGTTGAAAAGTTCTTCGAGATTCCTATAAATAGGCAGCATTTCCCATTCATTTTTACCTTTGCTTTCTTTTAGCATCGAAACTCTGTAAAAATTTACACCTGTTCTCGAGCTACTTTTACTGCCTCCCGACCTTTTGTAAGTCCTTCCAACTCTCTTAGCTTACTATGGCAATATCTTCCCTCGACAGTAGCGTTTTTAGGAATATAGCAGAATCCATAGATCGTCCCTTGCCTACCGAGACTAGTCATAGGGAAGACGAGATCCCGAGCTCAACAGACACTCATAGGGCTAGGATACTTAGGATTGACCAGGACGAGGCACGGTTAGCTGCCCAGGGGTGTCCCTGGTATGAGATTAAAGCCTCTACTCTTAGGGAGTCGGAAATCTCTTCAATACAGGATAGTGCAGGGATATCTGAGCTATATGAGGTGGTAATCCCTCATGTCCATGCCCGAGCTCACCGTCCCCCTGCTGGCTTCCATTACTTTTACATAAACCAAATAGCTCGGGGTCTTAGGTTCCCCATTCCTAAATTTATTACGAGCCTCTGTGACCATATCGGGATTAGCCCTAGCCAACTTACTCCGAATTCTTTTAGCTCCCTACTTTCCTTAGGTTTTGCTTAAGTTCTATAGAGTCCCTATCTCGACCTACACCTTGATGTGACTTCTCCAGATTAAGAAGTTAGGTCCAGGGAAGTTTTACATTTCTAACAAGAAAGAGCTCGGGTTTATAGGTGGTAACCCGAGCTCTCATAAAGGGTGGATGAGTAGGTACTTTTTTGTTAAGCGTATCTTGGGTCGGGAGAACCCCTAGGATTGTGACATGTCGTGGCGAGAAAACGCCTACACCCTGCCTCCCTCGACTCCCGAGCATAGACCCGATCTGGCCAGATTTTTAGATGCCATGAGCGGGAAGTGCTTTGATGCACAGAAGTTGATCGAGGAGGATCTCCTGTGCCATTTTAGATTTAGTGTAAAAAAGGTTCAACTGATCGGGGATTTAGGTATCTTCACCGTCTTTTTTCGCACTTCCTTTCTATTTCGGTGGTATGATGTGTTGACTCATGTTTTATCTTTGCAGGTGAAAGGATGTCGAAAGCTGAAATGTTGAAGTCTGAGAGGAGGGCTGATCCGGAAGGAACCTCCAGCTCTCTAAGCAAAGGTAAGAGGAAAACTGCCACGGAGGGAGGTGAAAAACGCAAAAAACGTCATCATGAAAAGAAGACCGTGGAGCCTGCTCGGGCTACAACTTCTGTAGACCTGACTAACGAGCCAGTAGGTGCGGCAGGCAAGGCTCCCGAGCAACAAACTACTGAAGCACCCTACGTGCTTTTGGATACTTCAGCCCTCTCTTTCGTGGCCAAACCCTCCAGCTCTGTTTCCCTTGATTTCGTTCGTATCCTAGTTCCCGAGCAGGATTTTGATTTGGTAAAGAGCGTTCTTGATATCGCAACCATGGAGGCCGCAAACTTCATCTTATGCAGGTATATACCAGCTTGAGCTTGTGTCTAATAACTCCAATATCTTGGGCTAATTACTGTGTCTATGTCTATGCAGGCTTTAGTATGGAGTGGCGAGGTCGCGACTTGCCTCGGCCAAGCTCGGGATGAGATTGTTATGACCCGGCGTTCCATGGATGGAGTGCTCGATTTCCATAACACCTTAATGAAACAGCTCGAGGAAATAAGAGCTGAAAAAGACAATAATGCCTTTTGGATTGACCAACGCTCAATATGCCTTTATGGATTTAATGAATAGAGTTTTCCAGCCATTTTTGGATCGGTGTTTGTAATCATATTTATAGATGATATATTAGTTTATTCCAAGACCAGCTCAGAGCACGCCAATCAGCTTAGGATAGTGATACAAGGTTTGAAGGACAAGCGACTGTTTGCTAAGTTTAGCAAGTGTGAGTTTTTGCTGGAGAAGGTTGCATTTCTAGGTCACATCGTTTCTAAGGATGGATTAGAATTCGACCTAGCTAAGGTCAAAACTGTGCGAGACTGGCCTATGCCCCGATCTGTATCAGAGGTGAGGAGCTTTTTAGGACTTGCTGGATACTACAGGCGATTTATTCAAGGGTTCTCGAAGACAACGGTTCCATTGACTTCGATGACTAGGAAACAAGTTAAGTTTGAATGGACCCCTAGTTTTAGCAGAGTTTTGAGAAGTTGAAACAAGTATTGATAGAAGCTCCAGTGCTAACCATGCCTTCTGGGCAAGGGAATTTTGTTATCTATACAGATGTTTCCAAGTTGGGTTTAGGTCCTGTATTGATGCAGGATCGTAGGGTAATAGCATATGCTTCCACACAGCTGAAGAATCACGAAAAAAATTATCCTACGCATGACCTGGAGTTAGCAGCAGTGGTTTTTGCCCTGAAGATTTGGAGACATTATCTGTATGGGTATAAGTGTGAGATATTCACAGACCACAAGAGTTTATAGTACTTCTTCACCCAGAAATAATTGAATATGAGACAGAGGAGGTGGTTAGAGCTGGTCAAAGATTACGATTGCGTTATTAGCTACCACCCGGGGAAAGCCAATGTAGTGGATGATGCACTTAGCAGGAAATCGATAGGATTAACCCAGCTCACAGCTCAGAGGCCCTTAGCTTATGAGATTGATAATTTTGGGCTAGAGCTGGTGCCCCATCACAGTACTGCAACCCTGGCTGTTCTCACCATATAATCATCATTAATAGACCAGATTAGAGAGGGGAAGCTGAGGGATGAACAGCTGAAGAAATGGGTGAAACAAGATGAAGAGAAAGGAGGAAATCTCTACACCTTAGAAGGAGGAATTGTTAGATGCAAGGCAGATTATGGGTGCCCAGTGGGGATACCTTGAGAGCTGATCTGATGGCGGAAGCTCATACAAACCCATACTCAGTGCACCCAGGGAGTACCAAAATGTATAAAGATTTTCAGAAGATGTACTGGTGGCCAGGCATGAACACGACATTGCAAAATTTGTTTCAGAATGCCTAACCTGCCAGCTTGTCAAAGCAGAGAATCAGAGACCAGCTGGTATGCTGAAGCCCCTACCGATACCAGAATGGAAGTGGGAGATTATTGTGATGGATTTTGTAGTTGGTTTACCCAGATCTGTCCAAGGATACAATTCAATTTGGGTTATAGTGGACTGACTCACCAAATAAGCTCACTTCTTACCAGTCAAGACAACTTATGATATAAGCAAATACGCCGAGCTGTATATAAAAGAAATAGTAAGACTTCATAGTATTACAGCCTCAATCGTATCTGATAGAGATCCAAGATTTACGTCAGCTTTCTGGAAGAGTCTACACAGAGCTTTGCATACTAAGTTGACCTTTAGCACAACCTTTCACCCCCAGACAGATGGTCAATCAGAAAGGATGATTCAGATACTGGAAGATCTACTCAGAGCTTGTATCATAGATTTTTCATAGAGCTGGGATTTAAAGCTATCATTGGTAGAATTCACGTACAACAATAGCTTTCAAGCTTCAATACAGATGGCCCTTACGAAGCTCTCTGTGGCAGAAAGTGAAGGACCCCCATTAATTGGGATGAGATAGGAGAGCGAGCTGGTTTGGGACCAGATATTATAGAGAAAACAACTGAAGCTATTAAAAAGATAAGGGATCGATTGGAAACAGCTCAGAGCAGGCAAAAGAGCTATGCTGACAACATACGCCGCGAACTGAGTTTTGAAGCTGGATATCATGTGTTCTTGAAAGTAGTTCCAATGAAAGGTGTTATGAGATTCGGGAAGAAACGTAAGCTCAGCTCAAGGTTCATTGGACCATACGAGATTTGGATAAAGTAGGAGCGCTAGCTTACATATTAGCATTGCCCCGTATCTGTGCTCAGTGCACAATGTTTTCCATGTAACATCTTTGAGTAAATACATTCCCAACCCGTCGCATGTGTTGAGCTATGAGTCAATCCAGCTTGCACCAGATCTAAGTTATGAAGAAAGACAGAGAGGATTCTTCATAGAGAGAATAGAAAGTTAAGAAATCTTAACATCCCGATGGTTAAAGTTCAGTGGTCTAACCAATCAGAACGAGAAGCAACATGCGAGACAGAAGCTGATATGCGTAGTCTCTACCCAGAGCTATTTGGTAAGTAAATTTCGAGGACGAAATTTCAGTAAGGAGGGTAGAGTTGTAGCGCCCCAAAATTCATAGGACCATGATGTTAGCCTTTTATTTTAAGTGTTGTTTTGATATTTGAGTATCCAGTTTCAGGTCAAGCTAGTTTCAATTATCTAAGCCGTTCTCTTTTCCTTCCAGCTTAGAAGCACAACTAGAAGGGATTTCGCCCCAAGCACATCCCGAGTGGGTAGAGTTTCTTTTTTTATAAAATGCTTTTGGATGGGAGATTAGTTTTTATAAAAAAAAGAAGGATTGTAGCAGTTTCAAAATTTAAAATCGTAGTAGGGGGACTTTTAGCAAATTTTAAAAGTCAAAGAGTTGGTATGGCATCCCATGCCTACTCGAGTGCCTTCGACCTACTACCAATCATACTCCCATATATGATTGTTTACGTGAGCTCTAAAGCTCATTTTGGTTGCAAGAATTCTTTTAGTTCTCTAAAAAAATTTTGAAGCTCTCAGATTGTGCTTGAGGAGATTTCCAGCCGAGGCCATCTGTTCGTTGCGATTCTCAGTTCAGGCAAGTAAAGTTTTGCAACTTTTTGTGTTTTGAGGAAACTCACCAGTTATCCTTTAGCAAAAGCAGTTGTGTTTTCAAATTACTGAGTTGTACAGGTTCAAGATAAGATATGTGAGGATTGAGAAGTTAGATTTGTGATTAATTGATTGGATTTGGGATTAATCACGTGTGTTTTGAGGAATTTGCGAAAGGATTGAAGTTTCTGCTGATTTCGACGAGGAAGTCACGCGTGTTAGTCAACATTTTGGAATGTTGACTATTGTTTCAGCAGATGGCTTGTGGAATCAGTTGCGAGTGCTATCGATAGATATGATGACGTAGGCGTGACGTAATACTTGCTGCTGGTAATATTTGCGTTAGGTTGGTTGCTGCTGATCAGCAGGCGCGCTTGTGCGAGAGCGTTGAAGCGGCGTCGTTTGAATAAGTGGAAACGCTGCGTTTTGAGCTTCGCGTTTGAGAGATCAGCTGTTGGCAGCTTTGCTTACGTATGTTAAATGGCGTCGTTTGGATTAGTAGATGCGTCGTCGTTTTGTGTTATTTCTCGCAACCAGCAGATAGATTGTATTAGAGAGAGAGCTGTCAGCAGCTCTTGGTTGTTTTGTTTGAGAGAGCTGTTGTCAGCTGGTGCTTGCTACGGCGTCGTTTTGTTTAGTTGGAGCGGTGTCGTTTTGAAGTTTTCGTGCGATTGATTGTTTAAATCGTTGCTGCTGAATTGTAAGAAAAGAAAAGATTGCTGCTGATAGACTCCTGCTGATTTCTTCGATAGATTTTGGTGAATCAGCAGGCGAGGTTGAAGAGGTATTTATAGAAGTGTTGATCAACACTTAGAAGTATTTTGAACCAGCCATATCTTATCTCTTCTTCTCCAAACCCTCGATTTTAGCTACTGTTCACCGTCTTTTCTATCGCGATTTCCCGTTGATTCCGACCTCCGTTTTTAGAGTTCTGGGTAGCGTTGGAAACCTCTTGAGAAGACCTTTCTTTTTCCTACCAATCTTGGAGGCTGTGTGGAGCTGGAGCGAGAACGCGAAACGGCTGAATTGAGCAGTAAGTTGCGCCGTGCGTTTTTATCCTTGGGTGAGCTTTCTTTCGTTGGTTTGAGCTAAGATATTAGGTATCTTTGGCAGATTTAAGCTTCTAGGAATTTTGAAGGGTAATTGTCGAGGGAGCTTCAAAGGCAGTAAGCTTGGGTTGTTGCTGGAAGTATCTTTGTTGAGAATCTGTTAGGTAATTCGAAGAGGAAAGGTACGAATTGAGCAGCTCTTAGCAGCTTGAGCGTGAGCATGTCTGTTCTTCGATGTTGTGAACTGCTGCTATATGAATTACGTGATCTTAGATGAGGAATTGATTGTGTTCTGTTCTGTTTCACGTCTTGTAAACTGTATGCATAGATTATTGAAATTGAAAGTCATTCATTGCATACATCTTGAGCCTTTGACAGATTGATTTGATTACCTGATTGGGTGCCACGTTGTGACTGGCCGACTGTTGAGTCGTGTCCAAAAAGTCCAACGCTATCGTCGGAGTGGTGACTACCGGATTCGAGTGTCTACCACCGAGCTGTGATGGGCTGACGGGCCCCGATGATCACGGACCGATGATTGATATGTATTGAACCGGGGGATGCCCCGTGTTATCATGTATTGGTGATTTGTATTTGATTGTATTTCTGTTGTGATGGAATTTGAGTTAACTCGTATTTTAACTATCACTATTTTGAATGTATGATTTGAAGTTCAGGCATTTGTATTTCGAAAAATTTTTAAGCCCTGATTTTAAGCTTCCGTGTTTATGCGCTTTTTATGTGTTAATTGTTACTAATTAGCACGGGGCCTGACAAGATAAGCCAAGAAAAGTTTCTATTTTCGGTGTGCTGTAAAAGTCATGGACATCAACTCTGAATGGATAGGCGGTGCTGGTTTGATTGGTCTATGTTCTGGTCGAGTAAGCTGAGCTGGTCTGTTTAGGGACTATCTGAGCCGGTGTAGTACCTTCGTTTCTAAGAAGATCTGGCCTATTTTCTTGATCGGTCTGTGTGATTCGTTTCTAAACTGATTGGGTTTCTCAAAGCTGAGTGACCTCCCAAAGCTGAAAGTTTGTAACCAAAGCTGTTTTTCACACCCGTGATCTGTTTTCCACAGTCAAAGCTGTTCTTCACGCCTGTGATCTGTTTTCACACCCGTGATCTGTTTTCTTTAGCCAAAGCTGTTTTGCATTCATAATCTGTTTACTCTTCCGATCTGGTTTTTGTTATCATCAGCTCGTAGCCCAGCTGTACAACCAGTAATGTTTTTTAAAGACAAAAGTGCAGCACATGAGAGATCAGGTTTCGTTAATTCAAAGCAGAATGAAGGCTGCACAAGATCGCTTCACTAGCTAATATAATATTAGACGCCGACCTCTGGAATTTGAAGTCGGTGATCGAGTATTCCTTAAGATTTCTCCTTTCAAAGTGTTATGAGGTTCAGATTTAAGGGCAAGTTAGCTCCTAGATTTGTTGGTCCCTTTGAAATTGTTGAGAGGATTGGACAGTTGGCTTATATATTGCAGCTGCCTGATGAATTAGCAGCGATACATGATGTTTTTCATGTGTCAATGTTGAGAAAATATGAGCCAGATCCGTCCCATGTGTTGAGGACTGATGAAGTTGAGCTAGATTCTGCCTTGAGTTATGTTGAATATCCAGTTCAGATTCTGGATGGAAAGGAGAAGCAGTTGAGGAATAAGGTAATTCCGTTGGTGATGGTCCAGTGGAGTAAGCATGGCCAAGAAGAAGCTACTTGAGAAGTAGAGGAGAAGATGAGACAATAATGACCTCATCTGTTTAGCTTTGACAGTGGAGTTGTGTTGGTGAGTTTTGTTGTTTTGTTAATTCTTCCCTGTGTTTGCCTTTGATTTCGAGGACGAAATCTCTTAAGGTGGGGAGAATGTGATGATTGAGATTC
>KV017654.1:1654-17151 GCA_001598015.1 Dorcoceras hygrometricum | reverse complement strand
GTTGCCTATCAAACCATACCAATGATTCAACCAACAACTACCGATTACACAGTTTTCAAATTCTGATATTATCGCTACTTCGAGAAGAACATTTATAACATTTCTTGAAATGAATTCGAATCCTCAGTACGTTTAAAACATTCATAACTTTCTGGAAAACATACTGGAAGCATCATAAACATCAAAACATCATTTTCGAACCCATCTATCTTTCCTTTTCATGTCTAAATCATTTCAAACATGAACTTTAAACATAGCTAAACATACAGGCAAGCAGATCCATAAAAACAACAATATATGCTTCAAATGGTGTAGCAAAGGATCAGCTTTTACTTGCCTTAAACAAACAGCTAATTCCTGCAGAAATCCTCCTTTAGCAACGCACGAACTTTTCTTGTAAATTTCTTTGAAGAACACTTTTAAATCTTTTCTATGCAAATGATGAAAGTCTTACTTTGAAGACAGGTTTTTATATGAAAGGGATTAGTGTCATGCTACTTGTGAAATCAAGCATGACACACCTTTGAAATTTAGTAAAATTTCCCTCATATCATTTTAATTTGTAAAATATCAAACCTTCTCTTAAAGAAATCATTTTACCTCCTTAAAACATTTTCCAATCGATTTAAAAATCAGCTTGTGCATCGCTCCTTGGAGTCGCCTGCTGGAACCAGCCGCAGCGCAAACTTACCTGCTGATATCAATAATTCAGCAGATACATAATATTTAAAATTGCCAAAATGGCCCATATGATTTATGAAATGCATAAATATGGTCCTAGGGATTTTGGGGCGTTACACTGATGTTTCGAAAACTGCTTTTCGTAACGGGCATTATGAGTTTCTGGTTATGCCGTTTGGTTTGACGAATTCCCCTGCAGTTTTCATGGATTTGATGAATAGAGTCTTTAGAGAGTTCATCGATAAGTTTGTGATAGTATTCATCGATGATATTCTGGTGTACTCTAAGACTCTGATGGAGCATAAGGAGCATTTGAGAGTTGTTCTCCAAACTCTTCGAGACTCGCAGTTGTATGCCAAGTTTTCTAAATGCGAGTTATGGCTGGAAAGAGTTGTGTTTCTGGGTCATGTGATTTCAGCGGATGGCATTTCTGTGGATCTCAGTAAGGTAGATGCTGTTTTGAACTGGGAGCGTCCTAGGAATGTGTCGGAGGTTCGTAGTTTCTTTGGTCTGGCTGGCTATTATCGTCGTTTTATAGAGCTTTTCTCTAGTATAGCTAGGCCGATGACTCAGTTGACTCAGAAAGACAAGCGGTTTGTTTGGACTGAGCAATGTGAGAATAGTTTCTCTTGCTCAAGAAGAAGTTCACTTCTGCGCCTGTGTTGGCTTTGCCGTCTGGTTCAGGTGACTACGTCGTGTGTTCTGATGCTTCGCTCAATGGACTGGGCTGTGTGTTGATGCAGCATGGTCGAGTCATTGCCTATGCTTCGCGGCAGCTAAAACCGCATGAGACTCGATATCCAGTTCATGATTTAGAGCTAGCAGCTGTGGTCTTTGCGTTGAAGATTTGGCGCCACTATCTGTATTGTGAGTAGTTTGTGGTGTACTCTTACCACAAGAGTTTGCAATATTTGTTTTCGCAGCCTGATTTGAATATGAGACAGCGTAGATGGATAGAGCTGCTTAAGGATTTTGATTGTGAGATCAAATACCAGCCTAGGAAAGTAAATGTAGTGGCTGATGCATTGAGCAGAAAGGCTCAAGGAGATATGCTTGCGTCGTTGTATGTTTGTAAAGACCGTGAGCATCTTAGCACTACTGGTTGGAGGTTTTACCCAGCTGATGATTATGTTGTGGTTTCTTCCTTCCAAGTTGAGCCACAGATTGTTTCGAGCATTAGAGCAGCTCAAAGGACAGATCCTTCCATCCACGAGTTGAAGTTGAAGGTCAGGGCTGGACAGCTGGAGGATTATTCTATCTCAGCTGATGGTTGTTTGCGTTTCCGTGGTCGGTTGGTTGTACCCAATCTGATAGATCTTAAGGAGGAGATCCTTAGAGAAGCACATTGCAGTAGGCACAGTGTTCATCCTGGTGCACGGAAGATGTACCATGCGTTGAAGCCGCACTTCTGGTGGGCTGGTTTGAAGAGCGACGTTGCTGGTTTTGTTGCTCGTTGCTTGAACTGTCAGCAGGTTAAAGCTGAAAGGATGAGACCTGGTGGTCTGTTGCAGAGTCTGGAAGTGCCCCAATGGAATTAGGAGCACATAGTAATGGATTTTGTGACGCATTTGCCTCGTTCCAGCAGAGGATGCGATGCAGTTTGGGTTGTAATCGATAGGTTGTCGAAATCTACGTACTTCATTCCCTATGGTATGACGTTTTCTTTGAAGAAAATGGCGAAGCTGTACGTAGATTTTGTGGTTAGACTGCATGGTGTGCCTGTTTCGATTGTTTCAGACCGAGATCCAAGGTTTATTTCCAGGTTTTGGAAGTGTTTGCAAGCAGCTTTAGGTACCATATTGGCTATGAGTACAACGTATCACCCCCAGACAGATGGTCAATCTGAGAGAACTATCCAGACCTTGGAGGATATGTTAAGAGCTGTTGTGATGGATTTTGGTGGTAGCTGGCAAGACGCGTTGTCTTTGGTTGAGTTTTCCTATAATAACAGCTATCATGACAATTGGAATGACGCCGTTTGAAGCTTTGTATGGCAGAAAGTGCAGATCGCCTGTGTGTTGGGAAGAAGTGGGGGAGAAGCAGTTGTCTTCCCCAGATTTTGTGCAACAGATGAAGGATCATGTGGATCTGATTCGTCAGCGGATGAAAGCTGCCCAGGATCGCCAAGCCAGTTATGCGAATAAGAGGCGTAGGCATTTAGAGTTTCAGGTTGGTGATCAGGTGTTCCTTAATGTTTCTCCTTTCAGAAGTGTTATGCGCTTTGGTCACAAGGGAAAATTAGCCCCTCGTTACGTTGGACCTTATGATATAGTTGAGAGGATTGGTCCTTTGGCGTATCGGCTGTTGTTGCCACCAGAATTATCTTCTCTACATGATGTCTTTCATGTTTCCATGTTGAGTAAGTATGAGCCAGATCCCTCTCATGTGTTGAGAACAGACGAGGTAGAGCTTGATCAGACGTTGAGTTATGTTGAATATCCCTTGAAGATTTTGGGCAGAAAAGAGAAACAGCTGAGGAATAAGACCATTCCCTTAGTAATTGTTCAGTGGAGCAAACATGGTAGAGAGGAAGCTACTTGGGAACTGGAAGAGAAGATGCAACGTGAATGTCCGCATCTGTTTGCGTGAGTGTTGCATCAGATTTCAGTAGTTGTTTGCTCAGTTATCTTGAACTCTTCGGTTCAGTTGAGTTGTTCCTGGACTTGTTGATTTCGAGGACGAAATCCTGTTTAGGTGGGGGAGAGATGTGAGACCCGAAAGATGATGAGATTAATTTCGTTAATTAATCGGGTTTCGTTGAGATCAGCTTTGAGTTGATATGCTTAGGGAAGCTATCGGGTTTTGGTTTCAGCGCTTGAGTTCAGCGATCAGTAGTTAGCGTGAGTTATCGCTAGATGTTGGTGTTCAGCATTGGTGACGTCAGCAGCTGTCGCTGAGTAGTTGTATTCAGCACTTGTAGCGAGATCAGCAGTAGCTGAGCAGTAGAGAGTGCGCTAGCGTGTTTCAACAGTGAGTTGTTCTACGTCGTCGTTTGGATTAGTTGAGACGACAGCGTTTTGGTTAAGCGCTAGGAGATTCAGCTTTTGGTGTGTTATCGTGTATTCAGTTGTTGCGAGAGATCAGTTGTTGCGTAGTAATCAGCTGTTGGTTAGCGATTAGCAGTGGCTAGCGGGTGACGTGTCCAGCGGTAGTCTCTGCAACGTCGTTTTGTTTAGTTATTCGCTGTTTAGCGATAGGACATAGCTGATGCGAGATTTCAGCTGTTGGTTAGGAATATTAGTTGTGACAACTGAGTTTGTCGGTGGACCTGTTTCCCAGTAGTCAGTTGTGACTTTTAAATAGGGGACTTATCTGTTGTTCTCTATTATTGTTTCCCGACACTTAAAAATATTTCCCAATAGCAAATCTTGTCGCGATACCCTAGTTACTGTTCACATTAACCTTTTCCGTCCTAATTGCCGGTGGAGACAGCTCCGACGAGAGTGAGAGTGGTAGCGTTGGACTCTCTTGCTAAGGCGCTTCGTTCTATACCTCTTTAAAAGGCTTTGGAGGAGCTGGAAGAGGATCGCAGGATCGCTAAGACATCTCCTATGCGTCCCTGCCGTGCCGGTAGTTCGTTGGGGTAAGTGAGAATCTACCTTTAAGCTTTGTTAGAGCTTCCCGTTGTATTAGGAAGGTAAGTAAGCGCTGGTGGAGTTGTAGCTCCCAGCTGCTGTTGTTTTATGTTTCGGTCTTTGAGCAGTAGCTTGTATTGGCTTAGCAGGTTACAGATCTGTGTTGCTCGGACTCCGTTGTGGCAGCTGCGTGTGGTAATTGTAGCTCAGTAGTAGAGGTACGGATGTTGAGCTTGTATTACGGCTTGGAATTGGCATGGATATTATGTGTTTGTTGTGTACACATTGCATTGTTGTTTATGTGCTGGTTCAGCTGTTGCATTGCATACGCATTGTATTTTCCTTTCATCTGTTGTAGCCGTGCCTTGTTGCGTTGTATCTGCTCTTACCAGGATGCGAGGGCGAGCGGCAATACCGCACTCTCATCTCCTTGCTGGGATCTGTTAGCCACCCTGCGCCGAGTGGTTAACTACCACAGTTCATGGGTTGGGCAACAACAGGTTGAGTTGTTGATGCATCTGGTATTCGGGTGTGGTGTAAAGATGAGTGGATAATTTCCATATGCTTGTACAGACATCGGGGCCACCATTCTTCACAGAATCTGTTATCAGCTGTGGTGCTGTGCTTGAGTTCCTTGGCTCCATGTTCAGTTGTAGCCTTCGGCTGTTGCATTGTTCCTCATTCATAGCATCTGCATCTTATCTTTTGCTGTTCATAGCTGTTTTATAGTTGCTCTCCGTACTGGGGTTTGACCCCTTTGTCCCTCTGGGGCTGTTGTGTTTGTTTGCCTGTTTGTTGTTCAGGTTTTCCAGGATTTGCAGCTGGTCGAGGTTTTGATCCAGCTGGTGGTGCCCCAGGAGGTGGTTAGAGTCTCCCAGTTATGTATAGTATTTATATGTACTGGTATCACTGCGGGTGGGATGTCCCGGGTGATGCTTAGTCTTATGGCTAGTAGTTTATCAGTACTTGTGTTGTATTCAGCCGTTGGGCAGTTGTTGTACTTGACTGTTGGTATTGCTGTGGATTTGTAAAACTGGGATTATTTTGAGTATCTTGTATTTTTAACTTATCTGTTTTAAACCCCTCAGGCAAAAGCAAAAATTTTAACCATTTTTTATTTGCTTCCGCTTGTTTTTGCGTGGTTGATCTCTGATGTGTGCACGAGGTCTGACAACAACAACACACGATCCCCAACATAAATAGAGGCACAGGACATCCCCTGGCTCAATATCAATATAAATACACTGGGACTCAATCAGAAAGGGGATCGACCAGCTGAAGCTCCACTCTGTCCAGCTTGGTTACCTGAAGAACCTGCCAAGGCCAATACAAACCAAGGCAGCCCAAAATAGGGAAAATAACGAGGTCAAACCACAGTACGAAGAGCACAATAAAAGAATCTATCATATCAGACAATGCAATATCTCAATCGTGCAATGCATGAAAAAGGGCTACCAAGAATCATCGGTAGGCAAACATATAGCACAACGACTCAGCTGTGCAGATCTCATCAATCATCATCATCTTGTGATCTTCAGGTACGACGACTCAGTCGACCATCACAAGGCAATTTGGTATTCAGGCACAACGACTCAGCTGGCCACCACATCAAAATAGCGTTGGATCTTTCAGGCACGATGACTCAGTCGGCCGATCACAACGTGCAAAAAGGGAATTCAGCTTCCAAAGGAATCAGGCTCAATATGTATGCGTGAATGCACAGCAAACTCATGCTTAATCAATGCATAAAACCACACGCACAAACAGATATGAGCACATAATCATCACACAGTCAATACAAATCCCAGCAGCTAATACACGATAGAAATATTCCCAAAGATGATAACAAAGCTGCTTAATCTAGCTCAATTCGTACCTCAAATCAGCTTCTACCTCAACAGATCTTACAACAAAAAGGGAGCAGCAACCAACTCAAGTCTACTGTCCAAGCAGCTTCACGGCGAACTCAACATAAGACACTATAAGTTCGAATCCAAAGCCGTTAAAGAACAGACAAGCTACTGGTCAACAATCGCGAAGACACACGAACACTGTAACTACTTCGCGCTCCTCAAATCCGGCGACTCCAGTCTCCAAACTGGTATCAATCAAAAGCCCTAGAGAAGACGAGCTCAACGCTACCAATCCTGCTCCAACGGCGGCGAAAAACGACGGCAATCGATAGAAATAGGGTTTGGATGAACAGTAACTATCGAGGGTTATCGAGGATGAAGATAAGAGATATCAGGTTCCAAATACTCCAAGTGTTGATCGACACTTAAGTTAAAATCCCAAAGTCTGAACTACAGTAGAAATCAACCACCGACTAATTCAGATCTCATCACTAAGTCAGAAGTATCTCAAATCTGGCCTTAACTTCCACTCACATCTGTCAACGCTAACTCAGATCTGATCTCCAAACAACACGCGTGCTAATCAAAACGACGTCGCTCTTACTTATCGAAACGACATAGCATCGGAGTCCGCTCTCACAACAGATCCCGCTAACGCTCATCCAGATATTGATCACATCTGTAACATCACATCGCATCGGTCTACACAGTACCGTTGACCAACGTTGACATCTGAACAACTCTGGACCACTGACCGTCGCTGACTTCCTCAAGTAGAAGCTCACATCTGCTCACACCCGCTAAACAGATCTCACTCACTAGCGCCAAGTCTGAATAGGCAATACGATGTCGCATTCTCTCTAGCAACACCATATCTGTGACGCCCGAACCCACGGGGTCACGGATTTGAGGTGAATTAAAATTTTGAAATAAAAGAAGGACTGAATGATAATTTGTTATAACATGTATTTCTTATAACTTAAAAGAATTTCAAAACACAAATACAAATCTGACATACACACGTTCGGCGCCAAGTAATGAAAATTTGCGGAAACAGATTTCATATATATATACTACAAATGCGATATTACAACATCTGAAATTCTATATGAATTTACTACTGTTGCAATAGATATAATACAGATGTCTAAGATAAAAGAAAACAACAGCTAAGACACGGAAAACGTTGTCCATAGATAAACACTTCACCACCCAGCTGTCTCAGCTTCCACCTTCTGCTTGTCCCTTAACTGTCTCACCTGCACCATTTTAAAAGCTAATGAGCCTAGGGGCTCAGCAAGTAAAATCTGAGTAATAACAAAGTCATTTAACGCAGGCAGACATCTGAACATTTACATAACTGAGTTTAAAGGAACTTCATTTAAACGTAAACATCTTTCGTAAACTTTCTTAAAACTTCATAAAACTTTCTTTCATCTCTTGGATGCGGGGACAATAACCCAGATCCCTTCATTTAATTCTTGTAATTTATGATTTATGGCTTAGAAGCTCTCCTTAGGTCCGTTGTGCACTTGATCAAATGAATTCTGATATCAGTTCTAGCATATAGCTCATTGTGAAGGGGCAATCAACATCTGGACAACTGCTCACCCTCCTTTATGAAAGGGCAACTGACATCTGGACAGTTGCTCACCCTTCCTTATGACCGTCTGTTATCTATGCCATAAATCTTTAAAAATAAACGTTCATTCCTTTAAACTCTTATCTTTTGAAATCTTCTTTGAAATATCCTTTGAAAATCACTGGGGTTCATTTCTTTTAAAACTCGCTTCCCATTTTAAAACTTACTGAGTATCAGATTTGACTACTGGAAAACGATCGCTGAAATGCAAACAGATTTCTCTAAAGGAAACTGTACTGGAAAGCAAAACAGATATCTATCGTGAAAACAGATTCTATACTAGAAATAGTATACACTAACGTCGAAACAGATGTCACAAGGAAACTATAGCGTTAGTGCGAAATAGAAGTCTGACTAGGAAAATACGTCTCCAATCATTGAAACAGATTTGGCTATGGAACTGTAGTGATAGCGGGAACAGATATCTCCAACGGAATAGTGTTTGGAAAGAAACATATGTCGTTTGGTCAACTAAGATGTCAACGCAACTAAGTTGGTCAACTCAGATGTCAACGCAAAATCATAATCAACTCAGTAGTGAAGTGAATAATAATGTGAAATCTGACCAAACTCAGATGTGTAGCGAAAACACGAATCTGAAATGAGGCTTCTGAATAAAATATGAAATTTAGTCGCTAACACAGGAAACAAAGTCTAATTAAGAATTTGGTGCTGCATCATCACGAACGACATCTATGATACCAGTTCTGCCTATCAAACCAGACTTAATTTCTGATTCGACTAGCATTTCCGATTACATAGAGTCAAATTCAGATGTTACCATTCACCAGAAAGAAGAACATTCATGAAAATACGTGACTCAAATCTGAACTCCTCAGTACTTTTAAACATCTTCAATCTTTCTTAAAACGTTCTGGAAAACTTTGGAAGCAGAAAACATAACTTTGAACCCAATCTTTCTTTTCTTTTCCTTAAACATTCATAAATCTTCTTAAACATGAACTTAAACATAACTTTCAACATACAGACAAACAGATTCATAACATGAGAAAAATCAATATATGCTTCAAATGGTGTAGCAAGGATCAGCTTTTACTTGCCTTTGAATTGAGCTTTACAACGACAGTTGACTCCTTAAACATTCATAAATCTTCTTAAACATGAACTTAAACATAACTTTCAACATACAGACAAACAGATTCATAACATGAGAAAAATCAATATATGCTTCAAATGGTGTAGCAAGGATCAGCTTTTACTTGCCTTTGAATTGAGCTTTACAACGACAGTTGACTCCTGCAGAGTTCCTCCTCCTCAAGCAATCATAACGAGCTTCTTTGGAAATATTTGAGAGAATACAAAAGAGTTTTCTTTTTGCAAGTGAAAATGAACCTTTCATTCGAAACAAGTATTTGTATGGGAGGATTAGTGGCAGGTGAGGTGTAATCATCAAGCATGACACACCTTACCTAAAGTTATGAATTTTAGTAAAATTTTCCTCTCAATATTTTAGTTTGGAAATCTACCAAACCCTTCTTACAAGAAACCATTTTGTTCTCCTTAAAATTATTTTCAACAAATTTCTAAAGCCTGCTCGTGTATTATGCTTGGAGTGACATCTGCTGGAACCTACTGCATCGTACCTCATTTTTGAAATTAATAAAACCAGCTTACATAAAATAGCTTATGCTAACATTTAAATTGTCACTTCGACCCTTGAAACAAATAAGATTCATATATGTGGTCCTATGGATTTTGGGGCGTTACAACTCTACTCTCCTTATTGAAATTTCGTCCTCGAAATTTACTTACCAAACAGATATGGGTAAAGTTTAAGCATATCAGCTTCTGTCTCCCACGTAGCTTCTCGCTCAGATTGGTTAGACCATTGTATATTAACCATAGGAATACTACGGTTTATTAGCTTTCTAACTTCTCAAAGAAGAATCCTCTCTGGTCTCTCTTCGTAACTTAAATCTGGTGCTAACTGGATTGGCTCATGGCTTAGCACATGCGAAGGGTTAGGAATATACTTCCTCAAAGCTGAAACATGAAAAAAACTATGTACTGCTGACAACTGCGGGGGAAGTGCTAAACGGTAAGGTAACGATCCTATTCTTTCTAAAATCTCATATGGTCCAATATATCTTGGACTCAGCTTTCCTTTCTTCCCAAAACGCATACTCCTTTCATTGGAGCAATTCTCAAAAATACATGATCGCCGATATTGAAATTCAGCTCTCTCCTCCTATTATCTGCGTAACTCTTCTATCTGCTTTGTGCAGCTTTCATTCGTCCTCTTATCTTTCTAACAGCTTCTGCTGTTTGTTCCACTACATCTGGTCCTAAGCCAGCTCTCTCGCCAACTTCATCCCAGTGGAGAGGTGTTCTACATTTGCGACCATAGAGAGCTTCATATGGAGCCATCTGGATAGATGCTTGGAAACTGTTATTGTACGCAAATTCTACCAATGGTAGTTTTAAATCCCAACCTTCTGAAAAATCCACAATACATGCTCTAAGCAAATCTTCTAAAATCTGAATCACCCTTTCAGCTTGTCCATCTGTCTGGGGGTGAAAGGCTGTGCTAAAGGTCAGCTTTTGTAACGCCTCAAAATCCATAGGACCACAATTCTTAGTCCTTTTAATTCAAGGACCCATTTATAATTTCGAATTTCAGCTTAACCGTTTAATTGATAGCTGATTTCTTATTTTCAGATGTTGAACACGGTGCAGAGGTCTGGTCAGCTGTTACCTGAGCAGCAGCTGAGTAATTTTTAGAAGTCAAAAATAAAATAATTTTTCGGATGGGAGAATGGTTCTTTTTAAATGAGAGTATTGCTTTGACAAATTCAAATAGTGATAGGGGACTTTTAACAAATTTTGAGAAGTAGGTGTGGAACACCATGCCTACTCGAGTGTTTTTCCCCTGTTACAAGTCAGACTCCCATCTATGAGTTCATCATTTTGCAAGAAAACCTTCATTTTCATCAAAGAAACCATAGGAAACTCGCTGCGGTGCTTGAGAAGACTTGCTGCTAAGACCTGCTGTGTTTCGTGTTTCTCCTGTGTTAAGGCAAGTAAATCTTATTCTTGCTACGCCATGAAAGCATATGTATTGTTCTCCTTCGGTTTCGTGATTGCTTGCCTGAGTTATGTTCAACCATTTTTCATGTTTCTGCTGACTTGAAAATGTATGTTTAATGTTCGGGTTCTGATGGTCCCGGAAATAGGATCACTAAGCAAATAGGAGTTCAGAAGTATCACTAGAAGACTTTGATACAAGTAGACAATCTACAAGCACCCGATCCCAAAGCTAACAGCCTTGAGAACTCCTAGCACCTCACAACGCTTCACGCAGACTAGCTGCTGGTTTACAAGATTTAAACGTTTTACGAACTTCTTAAAAGACAGTTCGTTTACAGCAACTATTGAATATACAATGAGTTTGATACAATTGAGTGCTGTAATCTTCTGGTTTTGAATCAATCAAAATAGTTTACAAATGTAAACCAGAAGATGTATCTCGAAGATGAAATCTGTTAAGAACAAAAGGAATGTTCTTCGAGATTTGGCTACTGGAACTCGATTGTTCTTCAATGGAGTGTATATGAAATTCCTGTAGTAGATGCGAGAGATAATAATGGTCAGCAGCAACTTCTCTGCTTGAATTTCTACACCTTATAAAGCCTTTGATTCAAGTTAATCCATTTGACACAAATTCTTCCCGTTGAAAGATGTTCTCTAAAGTACCGACAGGGATTGTCCTTGTGTCCTTTTTCTTTAATGCTTTTTGTCTTTTTCTGTTTTGGCTTTTACGTTCCACTAGCTTTTCTTTATTCCAACAGCTTCTCTTCTATTTCTTTATTGTTAGTGCGTAACAGCTGTTTCATCTTGACCACTGCTGAATTTTCTATTCTTTGCACACGCCACTGATATTTGTTCCTCTACTGATTTCTTCTTCTGCTCAAAACCAATCTCTTTCGTTGTACAATTTCTCGAATCTTCTACAGTATATGTAACCATTTCTTTTTCACAGCGCTACGTTTCTTCGCTTGTTTGCAACTGCTGGTTACTTCACAATTCTCTTCTTTTCTAGACATCTACTGTTCATTATTCTGTTGCTTCATTCTTATTCATCTGCTGATTTCTCTTTGCAACATTCCTGTTCAATATTCCAGTTATTTAATCTCTGTTGTTTTGCTCTACATCATCTGCTGCGCTTCATATAAGCTGATTCATCATCTTCTAGAATTCAAGCCATCATGAGTTTTTTTACTTCCTTTCTACAGCATTTGATATTCTTCAATTACTGCGTCTAGTGCTTCATTTCAGCGTCTGGACATATATTCATTTCAGTGCAGCATCTGATTTTGTTTCATTGCACCAACTGGTTTATCAACTACTGCTGCTGGATCAATTTTGCAACTGGTTCTTTTCTTTTGTTCCAGTCGACTGATTTCTGTTCTTCTTTACTTGTTTCTTCCAGTCGACTGGTTCATGCACACCTCTGCATCTGGTTCTTTTCTTTTCACCATTTCTGTTTCAATTTCTGGACAACTGATAATTATTGCAACGGCTGGTTTTGCTTTACTCAACTGCTGATCTTTCACGACTTCTGCTGATGCTTCTTCTTCGCACATTATTTTCCTGTTCAATATTCCAGTTATTTAATCTCTGTTGTTTTGCTCTACATCATCTGCTGCGCTTCATATAAGCTGATTCATCATCTTCTAGAATTCAAGCCATCATGAGTTTTTTTACTTCCTTTCTACAGCATTTGATATTCTTCAATTACTGCGTCTAGTGCTTCATTTCAGCGTCTGGACATATATTCATTTCAGTGCAGCATCTGATTTTGTTTCATTGCACCAACTGGTTTATCAACTACTGCTGCTGGATCAATTTTGCAACTGGTTCTTTTCTTTTGTTCCAGTCGACTGATTTCTGTTCTTCTTTACTTGTTTCTTCCAGTCGACTGGTTCATGCACACCTCTGCATCTGGTTCTTTTCTTTTCACCATTTCTGTTTCAATTTCTGGACAACTGATAATTATTGCAACGGCTGGTTTTGCTTTACTCAACTGCTGATCTTTCACGACTTCTGTTGATGCTTCTTCTTCGCACATTATTTGTTTCTGCTTAATTCTTCGCTTTAACTCCAGTCGACTGATATCTTCTTTGTATTGCGACTGGCTTTGTTTTCTTTCAATCCTCGTCTGATTTATTCCTTCAGCGTCTGGATTAATTTCTTCATTTCAGTCGACTGGTTTTGTTCTTCAAATTTGCATTCAGTCGACTGATATAATTTCTCAACAATGCTGTGTCTTGTTAATCCTTTTCATTTGTTCCAGTCGACTGATTTATGTACAACTCTGCATCTGGTTCACGCTACTTCTGCTGATTGATCAGCACGAGTTTCTTCCTCTGCTGGTATACTCTGCTGAATTCAACACAAGTCCAAAACGTTGTTGTTTCCTCTTGTCTGCTGATAATTTCGAAAACTTCTCCTGCTGACATCTCAATATTTCACCTGCTGATATCTCAATATTTCACCTGCTGATATCTTCGATAACTACACCTGCTGGTCTGCTGATTCTCTATTTTGCTTCGCTTTGCTTAAACAGCATCTGGTTCGATTGAATTAAAACTTCTGTTTGATTTCTTCAATTTGTTCAATCTCTTCTTCTTCAGCGTTCCAGATGTCTGTTAATTTTCACAATTAAACTTCTTGCTGTTTCTTTTCTTCATTTCACTTTGCCTTCTTCAGATTCGTAGAATTTTGTTAGTGTTTGCTTCAATCGAACTTCGCCAGATTTCTCACTGTTCACCTTGAACTAGACTTTACTTTTAGAATCATTTCTTCCTTGATTGCGTTCCAGATTTCTTCTCAATTCACTTCTCAAACAGACTTTATCTTTTCTCTTTTAATTGATTCCCTCTGCTTGATATCTCCTTCAACATATATTTCTTCTCCTGTCTTATTTAAGTTCTTCACACTACGTAGAATTGTCAATAACACAATAATAGGTTTTGTGTAATTCAAAACACATTCTGGATCTGTTCACACAGATCCAACAGGTTCACAGTGGGTTTATGTTTGAAACTCAAAATGTATTTTACGAAGTTGTTGATGTTGGTTTTTAAACCACTGAGCATTCCAGTTCCAGTTCATCGTAAAATTCCGAAGTTCTTCTTCTTCTGGTGAATGGTAACACCGGAATTTGACGCTATGTAATCGGAGATGCTAGTCGAATCAGAAGTTAAGTCTGGTTTGATAGGCAACAGCTGATAGCGCAGCCGTCGTTTTGATGTTGCAACACCGAGTTATATTCAGATGTTGAGTTCCTATGTAACAATTGAAATTCATCTTCAAACCAGTAGTTTCTTCTCCAGCTGTTATAGTGTATTGGATAAATTCTAAGTGTAATGATCAGCCGCAAGTTGTTTTAGTCAGTCCTTCATTATTGATCATCTTATAGCTGAGTTGACTACGGTCAACTTGTTAGAGTAGATGCCCAACTAGCCAACTTGTGGAGTGTGGGTTTTATAGACTCTTGTACAAACAGTCTTTATATATGATATTCGCATTTACTTATATGGCATTCTTTACTTTCATTATGTGTGTAATGATTTGCAATTGCGTTGAGTAAAGACCTAGAATGCACTAAAGCGTATGTTAGATGTGATAGTGAGTATGACGGCTATCATGAAACACATCTAATAGTCGCTGTATATTTTAAACATGTTCCTAGTCGATTGGGCCGTCAAAATGAGGATAAGGCCGCCCGATTTCGAGACTAGTATCTGCGATGCGAAGTATCATGTTTCATTGGTAGGGAACATTGTGATGTTCTGAGCATGCAGATAGATAGTGACCTGGTGATCTATCGAACTACCCTCGTTCGGACTTTTCAAGTGGTTACCATTTGTCGAGTGGATAAGTCCGAGGTCTTGGTTGTACTGATTAGTCCTCATGACTCGAAACGTCATTGAGACTCTACATGATAGGCGTCTCGCTTTGACCCGTTTGCCGACTCACTTGGGGTCATAAGACGTCGGGATTGGGTGAGACCCCGATGCATGTAGTTAAAAGTGCTGTGACGTTCCTAGTACTTTATGTTGATGACATTCTACTCATTGGGAATGATGTAGGAATGTTGCAGTCAACTAAAGTATGGTTGTCTAGCAGATTTTCGATGAAGGACATGGGTGAAGCATCCTATATTCTTGGAATACAGATCTATCGGGATAGATCTAAACGGATGCTCGGACTCACCCAAGCTACCTACATCGATACCATACTTAAGAGGTTCTCTATGGAAGAGTCCAAGAGAGGACACCTACCTATGTGCCACGGGGTCACTCTATCCAAGTCTATGTGTCCAAAAACTGATGAGGAGATAGAGAGTATGGCACGTGTACCATATGTCTTGGCTATAGGTAGTATTATGTATGGCATGATCTCGACTAGACCAGACGTCGCATATGCTCTGAGTGTCACGAGCCGCTACAAGGCCAACCCCGGCCAATTGCATTGGAAGGCCGTGAAGGATATTCTTAAGGACTTACGAAGGACTAAGAATATGTTCATGGTCTACAGGGTGGTGAACTGAAACTGGAAGGCTACACTGATTCTAGCTTCCAGTGTGACGTGGATGATTCGAAATCAACCTCTAGATTTGTATTCATGCTCAATGGTGGTGCTGTCTCTTGGAAGAGTTCCAAGCAAGACACCATCGCGGATTCAACCACTGAGGCTGAGTACATTGCAGCATCAGCTGCT
>KV017650.1:2193-12954 GCA_001598015.1 Dorcoceras hygrometricum | reverse complement strand
ACATTGCAGCATCAGCTGCTGCTAAGGAGGCCGTTTGGATAAGGAATTTCGTCCAAGAGTTGTGCGTCATTCCTAATGGAGTTGGTCCAGTCCCGGTGTACTGCGACAACACGGGTGCCGTTGCGCAAGCAAAGGAGCCTAGGTCTCACCAAAGATCCAAACACATACTGAGGAAATACCACATAATCCGGGATATTGTGGCTAGAGGCGACATAGCAGTTGAGAGAGTCGCCTCTGCGGACAACGTTGCTGATCCACTTACGAAGCCCTTGCCTGGACTGTTGTTTGAAAAACATCGCGAAACAATGGGACTGCGTCTGATGAGTAGTTGGCTTTAGGGAAAGTGGGAGATTGTTAGAAAAGATGCCCAACTAGCCAACTTGTGGCGTGTGGGTTTTATAGACTCTTGTACAAACAATCTTTATATATGATATTCGCATTTTCTTATATGGCATTCTTTACTTTCATTATGTGTGTAATGATTTACAATTGTGTTGAGTAAAGACCTAGAATACACTAAAGCGTATGTTAGATGTGATAGTGGGTATGACGGCTATCATGAAACACATCTAATAGTCGCTGTGTATTCTAAACGTGTTCCTAGTCGATTGGGCCGTAAAAATGAGGATAAGGCCGCCCGAGTTCGAGACTAGTATCTGCGATGCGAAGTACCATGTTTCATTGGTAGGGAACATTGTGATGTTCTGAGCATGCAGATAGATAGTGACCTGGTAATCTATCGATCTACCCTCGTTCGGACTTTCCAAGTGGTTACCATTTGTCGAGTGGATAAGTCCGAGGTCTTGGTTGTACTGATTAGTCCTCACGACTCGAAACGTCATTGAGACTCTACGTGATAGGCGTCTCACTTTGACCCGTTTGCCGACTCATTTGGGGTCACCAGGCGTCGGGATTGGGTGAGACCCCGATGCATGTAGGATTCGATGCATCGTTGTCGAGGATTCACCGCTCGCAGACATGCGTGGATATCCTATGCTATCTGAGGGGATAATAGTGTATAAATCTCTGTCCAGAGTACTAGAAGTGTTTTAGGTAAATGTGTTTACCTAGTTACACTCGCGATGTCACTCTCTGATCTCCAAGATGTATGCATAGCTATCGGATCTATAGCGACTCTCGATTTACCAATGGTCGTTGATCTGATCGGGATACATGGATTGAAAGGACCGTACTGTACGCTAACCACGACCAATTGGTTCTTGCAGGCACTATCAGTGATACCTAGGGGATCATGGGGTGATGTTTCTAGACGCTTTACCATGATCCGTTGGGCAAGTCCGGAATTGTGATTCCGGAGTCGCAATGGTTGTGGGCCCACGGCTTGCTGTATCCCTGAACCATTGAGGGTCACACAAGTACTGTATTCAAGATTCCCGCACGGATACTCAGCTCAATATGTTGAGCACGAGAAGAGTATTTTGGGAAGTGCGACTTCCTAAAAGTCAACAGGGGTCAAACCGGGGTTTCCCTCTGTTGAGGGGCAAAACAGTCATTTTGCAATTTAGGGTTATATGATCTGAAAAATTGTTTTTCACATCATAACATTTAGTTTTGGAAACTGAGTCGATCGGTACGATCTGATCGGCGATCGGAGTTACGATGAAGTCGCAACGATGGATATCGTCATTCGGACCCGGGCCCGTTTGACCGGTCCAACTCCATCATTAAGTCTATTTAATTAGACTTAATGACTTCATTGTATAACACTTGATATTTGAATCAACTCTAAACCCTAAACCTACTTGCTAGCCGCCCCCTCCTCGCCTCTCACGCCGCCGCCGCCGCCGCCCATGCGCCGCCGCCGCCGCCGCCGATCCTCGCCGGAAATCTGTTTCCGGCCAGTTCGACGAGGACAATCCGTTCGTGCTGATCTCGTCAGCGCTTCTAGTGCAGCCTGACGAAGGAGTCTCGGATCTGGTCGTGGACCGGATTGGCGTAAACTACCGCAATCTACTGAGAAGAGGCGGGTTCTTGTAATACCGGTTGGAGCCAGGCACAAGTGCCAGCAAGGTAATCTGCTTAAACATCCTATGAATGTCGTAGTTTGTTTAATGAATTTTTCGTATTGATCGTCTCCCGGCCTTCATTATTTGTTCTTCCGCTGCCTAGCCGGAGGGCGGATCCGGGTCCCCCAACACTTTCTTCATCAAGATCTTTCCAACCTCTTTCGATTTGCAGGGCTCTATCCACTGCTTCCCTGTAAGTTCTTGACACTGATAGCCTAACATTAATTTTAAACATAGGCTTCAACCCTTCCACGAAGTGACTCAATTTCTCTTCTGGGTCACTTCCTATCAGTGGCACGAAATAGCACCCTCTTTCAAACTTCCGCACATACTCCTGTACGGTTAAACTCCCTTGCTTGAGGGTCAAAAATTCCCTCTTCAATTCAGACCTCTTTCCAGCCTTCAAGTATTGTTCGTAGAATACTCGCTTGAAATCTTCCCAAGTAAGATTCAGCAGATCCACAGACAACTTGGCTCCTTCCCACCAAATCATCGCATCTTCCCTTAACATGTAGATAGCGCACATTGGCCTATCTAAATCAGACAATTGGAGGTAATAAAAAATAACCTCCATAGACTTGATCCAACTCTCAGCAATTAGTGGATCAGTAGTTCCACTAAATTCCTTAGGCTTCTGGCGCCTAAACTTCTCTTGGGGGTCATCGTTACTTGGTACACTACTGCTAGAAGATTGGCCAGTGCCTCTGTTTTTATTCTGTTCTACCAGCATTCTTAACAATTGTGTGATATTAGCATTATTGTCACTCTCAGTTTCTTCTAGAGGAATACTGCTTCTAGTTCTTCCTCGTCCTCTTCCTGACATCTTATATTCTATAGCCCGTAATCCACCACATACACATATCAGAACATGCTAAATAATTTAAAGACAATGCTCTGAAAATAAACTCACAACTTAGAAGAACAGACGATGAACATTGATCCAGCTGATGGTGCGTGTGTTTATCTCAGGAACGTTGATCTGATACCATGTTGTGACACCCGAACCCAACGGGGCCACGAGAATTGGGGTAAATAAAAATTTTCGAATAAAAGAAGGGCTAAAAGATAATTCGCTATAGGCTGTATTTCCTATAACTTGAAAGAAACAAAATAAACGACAATCTCAAAGACCAGCAGGTACCTAACTTGCGCGCTAACTGCTAAAAACATTTGCGGAAAAACAGTTGTATTGATAATTGCAATTGCGATTTACAACAGCTGATATTGTATGTAAATATACAACCGTTGCTACTGATCTAATACAGTACAAAATAAATCAAAACGCTACAACTGAGACACGGAAAACGTAGGCCTTGGATAAACACAACGCCACCCAACTGCTGGTTTCAATTTTCACCTGCTGTTCCTCCATCAGTTGTCGCACCTGCACCATTTTAAAAGCTAGTGAGCCTAAAGGCTCAGCAAGTAGAACCTGAGTAATAACAATTCAAATATACAGGTGCACATCTGTTCAATACATATGTTAAGGAACTCAATGAACAATATCATTTTCGTAAACAATTCAATAAACAGTTCAATGGCAGAAACAGGGGATGATAGCCCAGCTTCTCATCGTTAACAATTTCAATATCATTTTCAGTTGATCATGGCATATAAGTTCTATGTGGTCCGTGTTGTCCTTTGATCAAAATGACTCCCGATATCAGTTTTAGCATATAGCTCGTTATGAAAGGGCAGTCGACATCTTAGACAACTGCTCACCCTTCTCCTTGGTGACCGTAACCATCTGTGCCATAATCTAAAATAGCTTGGTTCCTTAACAATCATTTCTTTAAACATTCCTTGAAATTCTGTAAATCATCGGGTTCCATCATTTTAAACATTTGCTTCCCATTTTAAAACTTTACTGAGAATCGAATTCGACTTTGGAAACGTATCGTTGAAAGGGAACTGGTGAAAAGAAAACCAGTCGCAAGAGAATGGAACAACACTTATGAAACAAAACTCTCTGCTGTTCGCCAATATCGTTAAAATGAACCAGCTGGAATAAACAGAAACCAGCTGCAAGATCTCCTACTAAGACAATCGTATTTAAATGAAACGATGTCGTTGAAGTGAATAACAGATAGGATGACAAGACTACCTGCTGATATTTTGTAACTTAAAGAAACGACGTCGTTAGCGCATCAATCAGTCGCAAGGAAAAGCGCTAACACGATTAAATGAATAGTACCAGTCGCAAGACTAATACCAGCTGAAATGAACAGTATTTAGAAACGAATAAAGCAACTGCTGAACTATCACTATGGAATGCATCTGCTGGTGAACAGTGCATCTGCTGATTTTATGAAAACAACGCAACTGCTGAATTCTCACTGAAGAAATGAAACTGCTAATTTTTATAAGGAAAGATGCACCTGCTGATGAACAGTGCATCTGCTGGAATTTACGAAACACTTGTAATATCGAAACAATGATCGCGCTACCAGCCGTCGCCTATTAAACCAGACTTTATACTGATTCAATTAACAACTACTGATTACTCAATCATCAAATCCAGACATTACAGCAAAAAGGAAAAACATTCGTAAACATTATAACAATGCAGCTGCTGAATCTTAACAAGGAGATACAGCTACTGGAACATAACTCGACATTTATAACATCAAAACAACAACTGTGCCATCAGCCGTTGCCTATCAAACCATACCATTGATTCCACTAGTAACTACCGATTACACAATCATCAAATCTTGATATTACGACATTAAACTGAACAACATTCATAGACTTTCTTGAACCATCGAATTCTCAGTTCTTCGAAACATTCATGACTTTCTGGAAAACATTATGGAAGCATCATAAACATTAAAACGTCATTTTGAACTCATCTTTCCTTTCCTTTTTCATGTTTAAAACATCTTAAAACATGAACTTCGAAATTTACAATAACATATAGGCAAGAAGACTCAAAAACATGAATATATGCTTTAAATGGTGAGTCAAGAACAGCTTTTTACTTGCCTTAACCGTAGCTTTGCAACAACAACTGATCCCTGCAGAATTCTTCCCCTTGAGCAACACACGAACTTCACTGCAAATTACTTTGAAGAACACAGGAGGATTTCTTTGAAAGTGATAAAGATCTTTCTTCAAAAACAGGTTTTTATATGAAAGGGATTAGTGGCAAGCTACTTGTAAAATCAAGCATGACACACTTCTAAAATTTGGTAAAATTTCCTTCATATCATTTTAAATTTGTAAAACACCAAACCTTTTTCAAAAGAAATCATTTTACCTCCTTAAAACATTTTTCAATCAATTTAAAATCCAGCTCGTGCATCGCTCGTTGGAGTCGTCTGCTGGTACCAGCCGCAGCGCATCCTACTTGCTGACATCAATAAATCAGCAGATACATAACATTTAAAATTGCCAATTTGGCCCATGAAATCAATAAAATGCATAAATGTGGTCCTATGGATTTTGGGGCGTTACAAGGTTGGTCTTCAAATCAAAACTGCTAGTATTTATAGTCTTCGCTCAACAGTCATTTTCATCTGTTAAGGAAACAAAATACTTTTTGAAATTCTGATAAATCATAACCGTATTCTCTGCTCCACTACAAGGTAAATTGCACACTGTCAGAGCTAATTTGTTGATTTTCATATCTGTGCAATAACCGTACAACATGTTGGGATAAGCGGTGGCGGATCCGGATCCCACTTCCCGGGGCACAGCGGAAAAACAAAAATTGCCCGGGAAGTGTTCAATACATTAATACAAATCAACAAACCATTCATAGGGGGTTCTTTGATTGTTACCTTGTTGGCGTCTAGGCGCCTGGCTCCGACCAGTTTCACGAGGAAACCGGCACTTCAAACTGTAGGCGGCGGTAGATCGTCAATCAGGTCCACGACCGGATTCAATCTTCCTCCAATCAGCCTGCACTAGAAAGATGATGGATTTTGCACGGACAGAAACACCTCTTCAAGATGGCCGGAACAAGTCCGACGAAGGGCGGCGGCGACGGAGCTTGGCGGCAGCCGGCGGCGGCGTGAGGCTTGGAGAGGAGAGGGCGGCCGAACACTTAGGTCTAGGGTTAGGTTATGTGTTGTAGTGATTGAACCCTAAGTACAAGACTTGTATATATTAAATATACAAGGGCTTGAACCGGCCCATTGGACTTGGGTCAGGCCCAAGTCCATATGAACATTCGGTTCATTTAATTCACTGTAGTTTCATCATAACTCCGATCGATGATCAGATCAGATCGATCGACTCAGTTTCCAAAACTGAATATTATGATGCGAAAAACAATTTTTCAGATACCTAGTCCAAAATGACGGTTTTGCCCCTCAACAGTGGGAAATCTCAATTTGACCCCTGTTGACTTTTAGGAAGTCGCACTCCCTAAATTCCTCTTTGGATGCTCCACACATTGAGCTCAGTTTCCGTGCGGGAATCATGAATCCAGTACTTGTGTGATCCTCAATGGTACAGGGATACAGCTAGCCGTGGGCCCACAACAATTACGGATCCGAAATCACAATTTCGGACTTGCCCAACGGATCATGGTAAAGCGCCTAGCAACATCGCCCCATGATCCCCTAGGTATCACTGATAGTGCCTGCAAGAACCAGTTGGTCGTGGTTGGCGTACAGTACGGTCTTTTCAACACATATATCCCGATCAGGTCAACGACCATTGGTAAATCGAGAGTCGCTAGAGATCCGATAGCTATGCATACATCTTGGAGATTGAATAGTGACATCGCGAGTGTTACTAGGTAAAATCCATTTGCCTAAAACACTTCTAGTACTCTGGCCAGAGATTTATACATTATTATCCCCTCAGATAGCATAGGATATCCACGCATGAGAGCGAGCGGTGAATCCTCGACAACGAAGCATCGACTCCTACATGCATCGGGATCTCATCCAATCCCGCCGCCTAATGACCCCAAGTGAGTCGGCAAACGGGTCAAAGTGAGACGCCTATCATGTAGAGTCTCAATGACGTTTCGAGTCGTGAGGACTAATCAGCACAACCAAGACCTCGGACTTTTCCACTCAACAAATGGTAACCACTTGGAAAGTCGAACGAGAGTAGTTCGATAGATCACCAGGTCACTATCTATCTGCATGCGCAGAACATCACAATGTTCCCTACCAATGAAACACGGTACTTCGCATCGTAGATACTAGTCTCAAGCTTGGGCGGCCTTATCCTCATTTTGACGGCCCAATCGACTAGGAACAAGTTCAGAATACACAGTGACTATTAGATGTGTTTCATGATAGCCGTCATACACACTATCACATCTAACATACACTATGGTGCATTCTAGGTCTTTATCCAACACAATTGTTAACATTATAATCATAATGAAAATAAAGAACGCCATAAACAAATGCGAATATCATATATAAAGATCGTTTCATACAAGATTCTATAAACGCACACGCCACAAGTTGGCTAGTTGGGCATCTACTCTAACAATCTCCCACTTGCCCTAAAGCCAACTACTCATCAGACGCAGTACCATTGTTTTGCGATGTTTTTCAAACAACGGTCCTGGCAAGGGCTTCGTAAGTGGATTAGCAACGTTGTCCGCAGAGGCGACTCTCTCAACTGCTATGTCACCTCTAGCCACAATATCCCGTATTATGTGGTATTTCCTCAGTATATGTTTGGATCTTTGGTGAGACCTAGGCTCCTTTGCTTGCGCAATGGCACCCGTGTTGTCGCGGTACACCGGGACTGGACCAACTCCATCAGGAATGACGCCCAACTCTTGGACGAAATTCCTTATCCAAACCGCCTCCTTAGCAGCAGCTGATGCTGTGATGTACTCAGCCTCAGTGGTTGAATCCGCGATGGTGTCTTGCTTGGAACTCTTCCAAGAGAAAGCACCACCATTGAGCATGAATACAAATCCAGAGGTAGACTTCGAATCATCCACGTTACATTGGAAGCTAGAATCAGTATAGCCTTCCAGTTTCAGTTCACCACCCCCATAGACCATGAACATATTCTTAGTCCTTCGCAAGTACTTAATAATATCCTTCACAGCCTTCCAATGCAATTGGCCGGGGTTGGCCTGGTAGCGGCTCGTGACACTCAGAGCATATGCGACATCCGGTCTAGTCGAGATCATGCCATACATAATACTACCTATTGCCGAGGCATATGGCACACGTGTCATACTCTCTATCTCCTCATCAGTCTTCGGACACATAGACTTAGATAGAGTGACCCCGTGGCACATAGGTAGGTGTCCTCTCTTGGACTCTTCCATAGAGAATCGCTTAAGTATTGTATCGATGTAGGTGGCTTGGGTGAGTCCGAGTATCCGTTTCGATCTATCCCGATAGATCTGTATTCCAAGAATATAGGATGCTTCACCCATGTCCTTCATTGGGAATCTACTAGATAACCATACTTTAGTTGACTGCAGCATTCCTACATCATTCCCAATGAGTAGAATGTCATCAACATAAAGTACGACGAATGTCACAGCGCTTTTAACTACCTTCTTATATACACATGGCTCCTCGGGATTCTTGATGAAACCAATTTCCTTAATTGTTTCATCGAATCTCAGGTTCCAACTTCTCGATGCTTGTTTGAGACCGTAGATCGATCTCTGAAGTTTGCATACCTTATGCTCACTTCCCACAGATGTGAAACCCTTAGGCTGCGTCATATAGATCTCTTCCTTAATGTTTCCATTAAGCGCGGTTTTCACATCCATTTTCCATATCTCATAGTCGTACCATGCGGCTATGGATAGTAAGATTCTAATCGACTTGAACATTGCGACTGGTGAAAAGGTTTCATCATAGTCAACACCTTGCCTTTGAGTGTAACCTTTCGCGACCAGTCATGCCTTGTAGGTCATTACCTTACCATCAGGCCCAAGTTTCCTCTTGTATACCCATTTGCACCCAATAGGAACAATTCCTTCGGGAGGGTTAAGAAGAGTCCAAACTTGGTTCGCATGCATTGAGTCAAACTCAGACTGCATTGCTTCAAGCCACAAATTTGAATCAGCATCGGAAATTGCCTCTTTGAAGGTTCTTGGATCAGATCCAACAACTTGATCACTTTGATCATCTTCAAGGAGAAAACCATATCTCTCAGGAGCCCTAGGAACCCTTTCGGATCTCCTAGGTGCGACCATTTCTGGTATTGGCTCTGGAGGCGCAAGAGATTCACTTGGTACTTCAGTTGGTTCTCGAACCTCTTCGAGTTATCCTATCTTGCCTTTTCTATCAAGTAGAAATTCCCTTTCCATAAAGGTGGCATTCCTAGAAACAAACACTTTTGTTTCGCTGGGATAGTAGAAGTAGTATCAAATGGAATTCTTTGGATACCCAACGAAGTAACATAAGATGGATCTCGTATCCAGCTTATCTCCCACTGTCTGCTTCACGTAATCAGGACATCCCCAAATCCTCATGTATGAGTACTTGGGTGGTTTGCTCATCCATATCTCATATGAAGTTTTATCCACTGCCTTTGTGTGGACATTGTTCAACAACATTACCGCCGTTTAGAGCGCATAGCCCCAAAACGAGGTAGGAAGCTCAGTGAAGCTCATCATAGATCGAACCATGTCCATCAAAGTTCGATTATGATGCTCCGCTACACCATTGAGCTGTGGTGTGGCCGGAGGGGTCCACTATGAGAGAATCCCATTCTCTTTCAGATAGTCTTGAAATTCAGCACTTACGTATTCACCACCTCGATCGAATCGAAGTGCTTTAATACTTTTTCCTAATTGATTTTCTACTTCAGCCTTGAATTCTTTGAATCTTTCAAAGGATTCAGACTTGTGCTTCATTAAGTACAAGTACCCATACCTAGAGTAATCATCGGTAAAGATGATGAAGTATGTGTGACCGTACTTACTACCAATACTAAATGGGCCGCACACATCAGTATGGATCAAATCCAATAGGCCTTGAGCACGCTCACCCTTGCCCTTGAAGGGTTGCTTAGTCATCTTTCCCTTAAGACAAGATTCACAAGTCGGTAGAGAGTTAATGTCTGACAGATCAAACATGTCACTCCTAACTAACTTGTTCATCCTACTTAGAGAAATATGACCTACCCTAGCGTGCCAAAGTTGTGCTGGGTTTAAGTTATCGTATTTCCTTTTAATCGTTGTTGTATGTGTTTCGACATCGCGAGTTGGAACGTCCTTTAATTTTAAGGTGTATAAATCGTTTTCGCGTTCCCCAATTCCAATTAAACATTCATTCTTGTAAATATTGCAAATCGAATTAGCAAACATACAAGAATATCCATCACTATCAAGCATAGAAACAGAAATAATGTTCTTTATTAATTCGGGAACAAACAAAACATTTCTCAATAACAACTTAAAATCGGAAGACAGAAATAAATAAACATCTCCTATAGCTACTGCAGCAACTCTTGCTCCATTGCCAAGCCTCAAGTGGGTCTCACCCTCTCTAAGACGTCGGCTTCTTGTCTGTTGGGGATCCGGATCCGCCCCCCGGCGAGACAGCGGAAGAACATAAAACAGGTGCCGGGAGACGATCAATACGAAAAACAGACAATTCAATAATCGTCATACAGAGACAGCGGAAGAACATAAAACAGGTGCCGGGAGACGATCAATATGAAAACAACAATTCATAATTGTCATACATAGGGCGTTTAAGCGGGTTACCTTGCTGGCACTTGTGCCTGGCTCCAACCGGTATTACAATAATCCGGCTCTTCTCGGTAGATTGCGGTAGAT
>KV017643.1:426765-488082 GCA_001598015.1 Dorcoceras hygrometricum | reverse complement strand
TTTCGTCGATGGCGGCCGGCCGCCGGCCGCCGCTCCGGCGATGCTCCGGCGAGTCTCCGGCGATGTTGTGACGGCTGGTCTGATTTCTTCTAGGGTTTGGTTCGGGCCTGTCCCGGGCAGCCCGTGAAGTTTCGGGCCGGTACGCGATGCCGGGCCCGGTTTTGATCGATTTTGAAATTTTAAGTTTTTGGGCCTAAAATTGTTTTAAACCCAATATTGATACAATTAAAATTAGTAAAATGTGATTTTAATTATGAAATATGATTTTGTAATAAAATATGATTTTGTTGATTAAAATTGTTTTTAGTACGATTTTATTATAAAATACGATTTCGTAATTAGAATATGATTTTACGACAAATAATTAGATTATTTAAATTATGCATGTTAATTAGATTAATTGCATGATTGGGGTGATCGAGAGCCGTGCCCAATGTGTTAGGTGTATGCAATAGGTTTTATGTGATTTCGGTTTTAAATATTTGATTATCATTTAAAGTGGGCCTGTTTGTGGCCCGTTCCCACCCCTTGATAAATGTATCCTTTATTTGTCATAGTTAATTTAAATGTAAATTACTAGATTTAGTGGGAGGACATCCGAAGACGGTGGACGATGACGATCAAGATATTGAAGACCGAAAATCTGTAAAACCGGAAAGCATTGTAATAGGATTGCATTGCATATTGCATTACCCCTAGGATTGGACCCAGGTCCGTGGCTGGCAACCACGGACCGCATAGCTCTCGCGATCGATCATCCCAATGTTACTTTATATATGTTGATATATAGTGTGATTGAATCCGCATGTTTGCATGCTTTAAATTAGATTTAAATATGCATGAGACCAAATTTTTCAAAAATAAAATCCCTCGTTTTAAATTTGATTTAAAACTCATATCAAGATAAATGTTTATTCGATAAACTAAAGGGTATTTAAAATTGTTTAAATTAACCCTACCTTCAATCAACAATGGGTGTACGTCAATGCTACCCGTATACATGGCCCGGCTCATATTATTGAGGGGGTCATGTATGCCGGAAAGCTGTCCACGTCATTGACAATTGTTGTGAGTCGGTCGGAACTCCCTTTAACGTTGGCTCATATTATTGGGGACGTTAAGGGGACCGTCCTTCACGACTCAACATTGATGGGTCGTCTTGACACGTGATAGTAAACGGCGTCATATTATTGGGCCCTTACTGGACGTGAGGTGAATACATGGAGGTTGCACCGGTTGCAATCGGAAACTACCTTTTGGCGGTCATGGATGGCTGATATTATTCGGGTCCGTGATCGCTTGATGGGCTCCGTGTACCCACTAAAGAAACCTGTTTTATCGATTTCATTAGAGGGTGGTGAAATCGTTAAAATAGTGGGAGGGTAATTCATAAAACTAAATGACCATGTTTTACGTCTTAGCGTTTATTTTTATATAGTCAGTAATGCATGTCCGTTTCTTCAGTATAACTGCTATAAAAATGGTTTCGATGAGAAACCAGCTCGCTGCTATACTGGATAGCAACAAGTTCACCGGTCTGAACTACCAAGACTGGCTCCGCAACCTCAATCTTGTATTGGCTTCGGAGAAACTTCTCTATGCGATAGAGAAGACTGCTCCGAAGTTTGCCCCTGACGATATCAGCCCTGAGGAGCTGGTGACGCTTAAACAATGGTGGGACGACGAGGTTAAAGCTCGGTGCTATGTGATGGCATCGATGTCCAGTGAAATGCAACGGCGTTTTGAGAAGACGAAGTATGCTGCTGACATACTTCATCATCTCAAAGAGCTGTACGGGGAGAACTCTCGACATGAAAGGTTCACGGCTGTCAAGGAGCTGATGACGAGCCGCATGCGCGATAGGACTTCGGTCCGCGATCATGGGGTTCGTATGATTGGGCTCGTTGAAAAGCTGTCGGGCCTTGATATCGCGCTTCCACACGAGCTGTCGGTGGATGTAATTCTCCTCTCGCTACCCGCTGCATTTGACCCCTTTGTGGTCAACTTCAACATGAACAAGCTGGAAGCCACCCTTGAAGAGGTGGTGAACATGCTTGTAGTGTTTGAGGGGACTATAAAGAAGGACAAACCCGTCCTCCTTCTGGGTTCTGCTCCCTCTGCGAAGAAGGGGCCCAGACGCAAGAGCAAGAAGTGTTCTTCTCCTGCGAAGGAGGAAAAGTCTGCCAAGAAGCCAAAGGCAAAGGCTTCCAAACCAAACAAGCATGAGGATGTTTGCCCGATGCATGTAGGAGTCGATGCATCGTTGTCGAGGATTCACCGCTCGCAGACATGCGTGGATATCCTATGCTATCTGAGGGGATAATAGTGTATAAATCTCTGGCCAGAGTACTAGAAGTGTTTTAGGTAAATGTGTTTACCTAGTTACACTCGCGATGTCACTATTTGATCTCCAAGATGTATGCATAGCTATCGGATCTTTAGCGACTCTCGATTTACCAATGGTCGTTGATCTGATCGGGATATATGGATTGAAAGGACCGTACTGTACGCTAACCACGACCGACTGGTTCTTGCAGGCACTATCAGTGATACCTAGGGGATCATGGGGCGATGTTGCTAGACGCTTTACCAAGATCCGTTGGGCAAGTCCGGAATTGTGATTCCGGAGCCGCAATGGTTGTGGGCCCACGGCTAGCTGTATCCCTGAACCATTGAGGGTCACACAAGTACTAGATTCGAGATTCCCGCACGGATACTCAGCTCAATGTGTTGAGCGCGAGAGAGGATTTAGGGAAGTGCGACTTCCTAAAAGTCAACAGGGGTCAAACCGGGATTTGACGCTGTTGAGGGGCAAAACGATATTTTTGCACTGGGGTTCTGAAAAATGGTTTTTCAGATCATATTATTCAGTTTTGGAAACTGAGTCGATCGGTCCGATCTGATCGGCGATCGGTGTTACGATGAAGTCTCGGTGGTGGAGATGAACTGAATGTTCATTGTTGGACCCGTGCCCGTTGGGCCGGTCCAAGTCCAACACTCTATTTAAATGTGATTAAGAGACTTAATTGAAATACTTGTGTCTTAACTCTCCCACAACTTGACCTAACCCTAGCACAAAACCGCCGCCTCCCTCTCTCAACTCACGCCGCCGCCGCCGCCCCCGCGCCGCCGCCGCCGCCGCCGATCTTCGCCGGAAATTTGTTTCCGGCCAGTTCGACGAGGAGAATCCGTTCGTGCTGATCTCGTCAGTGCTTCTAGTGCAGCCTGACGAAGGAGTCTCGGTTCTGGTCGTGGACCGGATTGGCGATTATCTACCGCAATCTACCGAGAAGAGCCGGGTTCTTGTAATACCGGTTGGAGCCAGGCACAAGTGCCAGCAAGGTATTCGCTTTTGAACGCCCTATGTATGACGATTAACTGTAATTGTTGTTTTTCGTATTGATCGTCTCCCGGCTTTTTCTATGTTCTTCCGCTGCCTCGCCGGGAGGCGGATCCGGATCCCCAAACAGATGCATGTAGGAGTCGATGCATCGTTGTCGAGGATTCACCGCTCGTAGACATGCGTGGATATCCTATGATATCTGAGGGGATAATAGTGTATAAATCTCTGGCCAGAGTACAAGAAGTGTTTTAGGTAAATGTGTTTACCTAGTTACACTCGCGATGTCACTATTCGATCTCCAAGATGTATGCATAGCTATCAGATCTATAGCGACTCTCGATTTACCAATGGTCGTTGATCTGATCGGGATATATGGATTGAAAGGACCGTACTGTACGCTAACCACGACCGACTGGTTCTTGCAGGCACTATCAGTGATACCTAGGGGATCATGGGGCGATGTTGCTAGACGCTTTACCATGATCCGTTGGGCAGGTCCGGAATTGTGATTCCGGAGCCACAATGGTTGTGGGCCCACGGCTAGCTGTATCCCTGAACCATTGAGGGTCACACAAGTACTAGATTCGAGATTCCCGCACGGATACTCAGCTCAATGTGTTGAGCACGAGAAGAGGATTTTGGGGAGTGCAACTTCCCAAAAGTCAACAGGGGTCAAACCGAGGTTTCCCGCTGTTGAGGGGCAAAACGGTCATTTTGCACTGAGGTTCTGAAAATTGGTTTTTCAGATCATATTATTCAGTTTCGGAAACTGAGTCGATTGGTCCGATCTGATCGGCGATCGGAGTTACGATGAAGTCGCAGCGATGGATATCGTCATTTGGACCCGGGCCCGTTGGGCCGGTCCAAGTCCATCATTAAGTCTATTTAATTAGACTTAATAACTCCTCCTCTCTACACACGCCGCCGCCTCGAGTCGCCGGAATTCTTTCCGGCCGATTCGACGAGGAGAATCCGTTCGTGCTGATCTCGTCAGTGCTTCTAGTGCAGCCTGACGAAGGAGTCTCGGTTCTGGTCGTGGACCGGATTGGCGATTATCTACCGCAATCTACCGAGAAGAGCCGGGTTCTTGTAATACCGGTTGGAGCCAGGCACAAGTGCCAGCAAGGTATCCGTTTTGAACGCTCTATGTATGACGATTAACTGTAATTGTTGTTTTTGTATTGATCGTCTCCCGATTTTTCTTATGTTCTTCCGCTGCCTCGCCGGGAGGCGGATCCGGATCCCCGACAAGGATATCCACGCATAAAAGCGAGCGGTGAATCCTCGACAACGAAGCATCGACTCCTACATGCATCGGGACCTCACCCAATCCCGCCACCTAATGACCCCAGCTGAGTCGGTAAACGGGTCAAAGTGAGGCACCTATCATGTAGAGTCTCAATGACGTTTCGAGTAGTGAGGACTAATCAGTACAACCAAGACATCGGACTTATCCACTCGACAAATGGTAACCACTTGGAAAGTCCGAACGAGGGTAGTTCGATAGATCACCAGGTCACTATCCATCTGCATGCTCAGAACATCACATTGTTCCCTACCAATGAAACATGGTACTTCACATCGCAGATACTAGTCTCAAGCTCGGGCGGCCTTATCCTCATTTTGACGGCCCAATCGACTAGGAACGTGTTCAGAATACACAGTGACTATTAGATGTGTTTCATGATAGCCATCATATCCACTATCACATATAACATACACTATGGTACATTCTAGGTCTTTATCCAACACAATTGTTAACATTATAACATAATGAAAATAAAGAATGCCATATAAGAAATGCGAATTTCATAAATAAAGATCGTTATACAAAGAGTCAATAAAACCCACACGCCACAAGTTGGCTAGTTGGGCATCTACTCTAACACATCACGTAACCCAGAGTGCGGAATATTCCGTAGACCCATATTACGACAGTAAAATCAGTGCAAAAACAGAGTTGGAACGAAGCAGAAATCAGAATTGAAACAGTGCTTGAATAGTAGGTTCAACTTCAATCTATTCGTTTGAAACCAGTTGAGGGGGGGGATACTATTTATACCCCTAGGCAACCAATGTCGAGCCCCGAGCAGAGAACCTCATGGCAAGACCCGAGTGCACCAAACAATATCCTCGAACTGCTTACACTTCTCTCAACATACAGAGGCGACTGTCATGTCTTAGGAGGTGTCTGTGATGCACATGGCGGACCCTCGAACCATCTTGGCGATAATCATGCCCAAGCATGATTAACGGGCACATGGCACCAGGTGAAGATCTCGCACGACCGCATCCTACGCAGGGCAAATCGCTTGTATTAACCCCCTAACCCTTCTATAAAAGCCTAGGTATGTCTCACTTCACATTCATTCACAAATTCATAAGCTCTTAGTTTTTACACACATTCTTGCTTTCTATTCCCGACCACTCGATCCGACTTAAGCATCGAAGAGGCTTCGTCGGAAACATTTACGACGACCTCTATCTGTTTCTCTGGTTATAGGCCGTCCGACCCAATTATCTAGATCAACTCGAGGTGTATACTCCTGACCTCTCGATCTCTCGACCTGGTAGTAGTTCATTGACTAAGAGAAAATTCGGTTACATCAATGTTATAATGTAATGGAAAATATTGAATTTATTTGGAAATTTGTGATATTAATGAGAGAACAAGTCGAGGCATGAAATTGATGCACTTGAAATTGGATTCTAATTCAGCCAACTTCAATATGAGAACAAAGTGATGCAAAAATTCTCATCATACACATTGAATCGCATTAAGTAAATTATTTAAAAGCACATTTACAAGAAAGTGCAGATTTGAAAAGACACATATCTTAAACCAACTATATTTCCTTTCTTCATATTTCCCGTGCACAATGTCCTTGTAAGCACAAACTTCCTGCAGCAAACATATAAATCACATATTGATCAAGAAATGGAAGGTCCCAAAAACTCTTAGTACAAGTACTAGTTAGGCTAATCCCATATCATCACCACCGCGATCACCCCCACCCCGAGCAGCACCGCCAAGAACTTAAAAAACGGGGTGTCAAAGTAACAATTTTTCTGCGGCTTGAATCCCTTTGCAATGAGATGATTAATTGCTACATACACGAAAACTCCACAAGCAAGTCCCATCGAAATAGCATAAACCCAATCGGCCTTTCGACCTTGTGTAGTGGCATCGAGTGCAATCCCTATCCCAACCCCAACAGGGCTTGAAATAGCAAAGGCAAAGGAGTAGGCAATGGTTGCTAATAAGGGTCTCTTGGGAATCATCTTTAGAAGTGCAATCCCCATCGCAATCGCTGCAAATATCTTGTGCAGTGAAATTGTCCAAAGATTTCTCCATGCATCCGCCTTCGTATCTACGAATTCATAAATTTGGGTAGTCGACCTTTAGCGAATCATGTAGAGTTAAATATTTCATATGATCAAAATATTTCTTAATGTTGTCAACATTCCCTGGACATTATATTCATTTATTACCTTGGTTGACATAAATACGTAGTAGGACATCATTTAAAATCAAATAAATCACATAAACACAAAGATTCCCACAAATAATGGTTAGAACGTAAATATTTATGATCCAATGTTTTAGTACTTGTCAATCTTGTAATAATGATGTAAATGTTCAAAGAATGATGTTACAGCTAATAACAACAAATATGTTAATCAACTACGAATATAGTATATAATTGCTTATGAAGTTAATCGATTTTGGATTTTCGTCCAATCGGTTGTAAAGTCTGATCCTAGAGCATTGAGTTGATTTGTTTCCTACAAGCTTAACCTAGAGCATTGAGTTGATTTGTTTCCTACAAGCTTAAGAACTAGGATCGATATAGAAGACAAAGTTCTTCGACAATTAGAATTTCCAATAATTTGAACATTTCCAGCAAAGTAATCAATACCTGCGACTCCCACAGCAATGCCCTCAAAAACAGAGTGGAAGCACAAAGCCATAATAAGAAGCATGGTGTCACCCAGCGAAGTGGTCCTAAGAAGAACCGGGTCCATCGCTGCTACCGCCTCTTTGCCGCCTTCCTCCACCGCTCTGCCGCCCTCTACCTCCACCCTAGCCTCCCTCTCCCCGCCACTTGTCACGTAAAGAATCACAGAGTCACCCAACATGGTCAGCAAGTAACCTGCAGAGGCCAGCATGAACGAGAACGGGTAACTTTTCGACGTGAGATCGCCGAAAGTCTCCGTCGAATCACTCAAGAAATGCATCAACGACGTGCCTAGGAAAACCCCGCCGGCGAACTGAGTTCCCAGAAGAAGAAAACTCTCGTTCCATCTGTAGAAGTATGGTGAAATCCCGCCGGCGAACGTGCTCACAAAGAGGATGATAAGGCACCAAACTTTCACAAGGATCAACCCTTTCGAGTGCAGGCTACCGCCCCCGCCGTCTGATGCAGCGGCGGAGCCCGTTGTGTCTTCATCATGCTCATCACCACCGCCGCCGTGGCCCTTGGTTCTCTGGCACTGCAGTAACACGATGACTAAGAATGTGATCAAGAAAATCGACCTCGAAAATTTCGACGAAGCCATAAAGGAATGCAATTGTTTCTTGATAATTTTAATAATGATTTTGGATCGTTGATTTTAACTTGCAAGAGTTCGTTTTCATATGAGTACTAGTGGGGATGGATCAATGCAGTTAATGTCGTAATTTGGCAGTACAAAAAATACATTGACTTTTAAATTTGGTTGTACTACACAGGATCACAAGGTAGGATATTTATATATAATAATTTGTAATGCACACGGCTGAACAAATACGAATCAATATAGTAGTATTAATGACAGTTCACATGTATCAATGAATGAATCAAAAAATTTTGTTTTATTAATGGAAATGGTTTGGTGGTGATGATCTTTTATGTCAATACCGGTCGATAAAATTGCAAAATATATTATTCAATTTTAATAGATACTCGGTGTGTCTGGTGACTTAACTTGTATAAGGCTGATATATTCCATTAGAAACAACTCCAAATTCCATTTGGAATTGATATTAGAATATAACTAATTGTCATCGGGACACGGGGTGAATTGATAAGAGTTAGGATGACGTGAGATTTTTTTTTCCGACTTCACGGGTTTGATTTTCGTATGGAGCATATTCCCTACTAAAATATTATGGGGTATGCTCTGGGAGTCGGCCTTAATCTCTACCAAGTCCCTGCCTATCCATGCATATCACCCGATTTAAAACCTATGTAGACCAAGGGACATCTGACCTATACTAAGAAGTTTCCATTTTTTGAGTATTGTATTTTCTACAAACAATGTTTTGGACCAATCATGGAGGCAATAACTTTTTATGATTTCATAGTGATGTGATAATTAAAGAATGAGAACGGGATGTCGGAAGACATATTAGTTGTAAAGACCTGCCGTAAGACATATTAGTTGTAAAGACCTGTAGAGCAATAAACGTTAATAAATGAAATTTAAATTAGTACACAGAGATGGAAATAAGATTGCGATTTTTCGATGTCATAGATGAAAACAAAAAAAAAATAAATAAATAAAAAGGCGGACAGGTAGATTGTTTTTCTTGTTGTATTGACTTTAATTCTTTAACTGATACACTAGACACATTCACTTCTTACACAAAACGCTGTACTTATAAAAATGTATAGAATAAGTGTAAATTGTTAAAAAATCTTCAAATCAAAACTTAACTTTTCATCTGTTCATTGTTAGGATTTTCTGTTTCAGGTTTTTAATTTATAGATTCATTTGTTTCTTCTCCCTTGGTCAAAATATTTTTAAAAAAATAACCATTGTCCTATAATAATAATACAATTAACAAATTATAATTTTTTTTTTCCAAGAGAATGGTATCAGAGCCTTTAACTAATCAGAAATTTATATTATTATCCATTGATAGTTAATGAGAAATTTCCAAAATTTTGGTTTCGAACCCATTTTGAGATTTATTCTTTTCAATTTTTATTTCAATTTTTTTGAAATATTTGAACAAGAAGATCTAATCAAGGTTAGAATACAAGGATATCTGGAAAAGGAGGGGTTCCAACAGGTAAAATATTTTTAAAAGTACTCCTGAATTAGCAATAGTGACCGATCCCTCTAAGATCTTTGGAGATCTTATGTAAATTCAGATAATGGTACAAAATTATTGCAATCGACTATATTTTATACAACAAAATCGAGAAAATCCTTAAGAAACAAAAAGTGATTCTTATACCTTAAAAGGAAATCCAAAAAAAAGTAAAAAATCTAGAACATTTACCCAGTTCTACTAACAGGACTTCGGTTACCACCATCTTTTGGCACAGAACACTTATTACAAAAAAAAGGAAGGTCAAAGTGGTATAGAAAACTTTAACCGATGATGAAAGAATGATCGATATTATTCAAAATATCTCAGGAAGGTAAAATACTCTAATGACAGTGATCTACAAGACTTTGCAGAATCTTTTGCAAATACAAGGTCGTAGATTTAAAGATGAATACAACAGGGATTGACCAATCTATTATTCCAATAATTACTCCCCCTGAACCGTCAAGATCTAGTATGAGATCTTATGATGAAAACATAGGAGAATACCAAACTTATTATAGGTTGAAGGAGAATCTCATTCAGCAGAAACAGGGTCAATGAGGAGATAAAAATACCACTCCACCAAACATTATATGAAAAAAACTGTTCTAGAACCGATACATCCATATGGAGTTATGCTTAACCTTGATGTATTGGACTGCAAGAACATAAAATATTTCATTGATGATTGGACATCGGCTATGAGAATTGCAGCAGACACTCTAGATCTAAATAAAGAATGATTCATTAAATCATTAGAAATGAGTCTTATGGAATCAGTTCAAATATAACATGGGATATGACTTTGGTAGATACAAAAGATTAGTCCTATTTTAATTATCTCTTAGCAAGATTTCAAGAAAAATGGTCACCCTATTTAAAACCCATTTATAAGGGTAGTTATTTTAATAGTCAAGACATATAGAAGAAAATGAGATACACTCAAACTTTGTACAGTCTTGAACTACACAACATCTATTTAGTTGATGAATATATCATGGTATTAACTAAATACAGATGGAATTTCGGGGTTGAAGAAAATATAGCAATTAAACTTTTCTTCGCAAAGACAAATCCCTGGATGAAGATATTAATAAGGAAGTACATTCTAGAAACCGAAATACCTTGCCTATAATAGCTTCCTTTCTAAAAGGAAAATTGGTAGAATGGATACATCAGGTAGTATTACAAATGAATTAAAAGATATCTTAGGAATTAACAAACAAACCCTTTATCTTGTAAAGAGAATGATCTTCCAGCAATTTTTGGAAGTAGGCTATACAGCTAGAAGAGGAGAAGTTTTAGGGCTCTTCCCTACACAATAAGTAGGAGAAACTCTTCGAGACAAAGAACTGTACGTACAAGACAAAAGGCGAAACCTTACAAATCTGGTCAAAGGAGTAGATCAACAAGGAGTAGGATTTCATCTCAAGCATCAAGTTCATCCTGAAGCACCGAACAAACACTGATAAGAAATAGAAGAGCCCAAACAAGGGCTAATGAAAGTTTTAAAAATTACAACTGTTATGCATACAGAGTAAGGGCACATATCTCCACCAAATGTCCAAAAAATGAGAAGAAAGGAATCAAGCTTTTGAACAACTCCCGATATCAAGAAAACGGTTTACTATCAAGACCTAATTCAAATATACCAATTTGAGGACATTCACTCAAATTAGAGTATATATGATGAAAAGGAAGTCTTATGCCAAGAAGGATCCGATGGAGAATACGAATCATAATCCGACTGAGTAAGAAGTGTTTCGCCACGAAACATTTGAAGAGTTTTCAGATTTCTTTAGCTTGACAACTATCTCATACAATATGGTTCAAAGAATTATGAAAGAAAATATTAGGTTATAGAGATATCAGGGATTCTCTATAGGATAGATAGAAAATTTCTTAGGAATTTAGGCCTGAGGAGCAGAAAGCATCATCTATTTTACAAGGTTTTCAGAAGGGAAATGGCGATACCAATGGAGCTTACAGGAAACTGAATGTTATGGTTTCACATCGGAGAAGTCTAGATAATGACAAAAGTTATCTTTAAAGAAGGAATTGATTCACGCATTGATATCGCTATATGCGATAAACGGATGGGTAATTTACATGATTCATTATTGGGAACTATCTCAGGAAACCTATGTGCATGAAAGATTGTGCTAGGATCGGAAAACAGGCTAGGGAGTTCGGGGCGGGGGGGGGGGGGGGTTTTAATGAACTCCTTTGCTAATTTTGTTTGAAAACTAGTTTAAAAACTAATTTACTGCTCGATGCAAACCTCTAAGCTGAGTTACCAGCTTGGAGGGTTCTCAGTGATTGCTGTTGTCTCGTGTAATAATTTATTTTTTACGGAAATAACACGATTCAACAATGAACAGTTAAGTGCGTGAATGTAAAAGCAAACCTCTAAGCTGAGTTACCAGCTTGGAGGGTTCTCAGTGATTGCTGTTGTCTCGTGTAATAATTTATTTTTTACGGAAATAACACGATTCAACAATGAACAGTTAAGTGCGTGAATGTAAAAGATAAGGGATCAAGAGATTTGTTTATGGAAGTTCGAAGCTGAATCTCCTATGTCTCCCATTCTTCCTCAACGGAAAGGATTTTCACTAGAAGATTTGATTTATACAACCTCTTGTACAAACCCGATCTGACATCCAGCAGCTGCAAGAACTCCTAGCACTCAACCAACGAATCCCGACCCATGATCTGGTTTGCCAATACAATGAACACAACACTGAGCTGGTTGTGCAAATCTAGCACTCTACACTCTTTGTTTATGATTTACAGTGATGGCTCAACGCTACAGAGCCAGATGTTTGTATGACACAAAGAATCGAATAAACAATATGTGTGTATGTGTCACTAGCTGTGAGCTGGTTTAATAAGATGAACTCTGCTTTTGCTTGTGAAGGCTTGTAGGCTCGTGAGTTCGTTGATATTGTAATCGGCTTGTTCATTCGGTAACCTTCTCACAGCTGATCTGCTCTTCTATTTATTCCCTTTGGATACTGTTGGTCCGTTTATAATTAGGATCAAAAAGAAAGATCAGCAGCCGCGCTTTTGTTAAAAGACTTTCAAAAGAATTTTGCGCGCTGCCGATACAAACTTTGAGCTGCAATAGCTCGTTTGTTCTTGAACATATAAAATCATCTGAGCACCGGAGACAGATCTGGTATGATTTAAAAATCATGCGGAAAATACCAGAACTGAATCCTATATTTTAAAACAACTCAAACAGATTTATGTACAACATAAATCTGTTCAAGACTTGTGCTTGTGTGCTGCTGAAATGAGATGCTAAGCTGAACTGTAAATGCGAATGCTAAATACAAGCAAGTGCTGATATGTAAACGTGCAATGCGTGCTAAGTAAATATGCAATACAGAAAGCTTAAAGAACACGATACTCAGCACAGCATATTTGTTTATGGAAGTTCGGATATCAACATCCTACATCTCCCCTTCTTCCACCTCGGAAGGATCCACTACTTCTCAAATGCACAACAGCCTCAACTGTGTGACTGACTACATACACAAGAGTTTCATCTGCTGATTGTGATGACATCAAGGCTGATGTCATCACAGCTCATTCCATATAGAGCGCAACTCTTCTCATCTGCTGAATCTTCATCTGATCACTGTAGCTCCTACTGAATGATGACGTCACTGCTGAAGTCATCCAAACTTAGCGCTCCAGCTGATCTTCATCATCTGCTACTTCTCTTCAGCTGATTTTCATCATCTGCTGGTTCTCTTCGCTCCAGCTCCATCTACGCTTCTTCTTCTTCTTGACTGTTGATAGATTCATCAACAGTACTTATAAATGAAATCTTCTTCTTCTTCAATAGTGACTGTTGATAGATTCATCAACAGTACTTATAAATGAAATCTTCTTCTTCTTCAATAGTGACTGTTGATAGATTCATCAACAGTACTTATAAATGAAATCTTCTTCTTCTTCAATAGTGACTGTTGATAGATTCATCAACAGTACTTATATCTTTGCGACTGCTAACAGATTCGTCAGCAGTACTTATGACTTGAATCTTCTTCTTCTTCTTCAGCAAGCTTCTCAATACATAATCCAGCTGGTTCGCTTCGCACTTTAGCTCTTCAGCTGGTTGTTATTGTTTCAGCTGGATTATCATGCTCCAGCTGATTACCAAACAACTAAATCAACTCTGGACGTCTCCATTGCTAATTCAACTGCTGATTCCATGAACACCAAACCAACTGCTGATCGATATATTGCGAACCATCTGCTGGAAAGATATAGCTGCTGCTGATCGTCTTCTTTGTTTCTAAAACCTGTACACTTAAGTAGAATTATTAGAAACACAATAATAGGTTTTGTGTAATTCAAAACTTAATTAGGATCTGTCAAAACAGATCCAACAGATACAACAGTAATAAATTTTACCAGTAGACACATCGAATGTATCCCAATTGAAAAAAATACGGCCTCTTAATTGTTTGTATATTGTACGTACAACTCCTTTAAATATATTTCCCTTTTTAGCAACTCTGGCCCGTCTTCAGTTTGAATCAAATCTCTGTAAATCAGGAGTTAGCTGAAAGTAGTTCCAACGACTACAAATCACTGCAGAGAAGTCAAATTAGATGGACTGGGACCCTGATTGTGATTGGGACTGGCACTGGAACTAGGATAGGACCCAGACTGTCCTCACTATCCTCATTGTGGACGGAAAAGTGCGTAGAAGTACCATAACTTGGACCAGAGTGGGTTGGACTCTTTTGAGGCTAGTCCTATTCCTCAGGGCTCGGTTGCTCCAGGACCTGTTGTCCATCCACAGAACCTAATTGCTCCTTCTCTGGAGCCTGATGCTCCGCCTCTACCTCTCTTTCCTCCACGGTCTCAACATTCGTTACAATCTCTTCCACCCGCTCTTCCTGCTGAGCTGATTTCTTTGCTGCTGTTTGCTCCTATTCTTCTTGAGTTGAAAACTCAAGATCAAGAACCTGTGAGTCAGGCCCGGTGAGCTAAAACACCGATTAATTACTTGATTAATCTTAATTATACGGAAGCATCAAATATGGGCTAAAAATTTTCATTTTGGGCCTGAACTAAAGTCAACTCTTAAAATACTATCATACTCAAAATAAGGATTTTAACTCAAAGTCCAAATAACAACAAAGCATACAGGTAGTATAACAAATACAAATCCCCAAAATACAGTACATGCACAGGACATCCCCTGGTCTCAATACAACATATATATATAACTGAGACTCAAAATGGGGATCTACCAGCCGACGCTCCATCCGGTCCAATTGGATTATCTGAACAACCTGCAAAGGCCAACACAGACCAAAGCAGCCCAAAAACGGGAAAATAAACGAGCTCAAACATCAGTACATAGAGCATCTATAAAACCAGCTAATCATATAAAATATGCAATATTTTAAACGTGCAATGCATGCGGGCTACCAAGAAACATCGGTAAGCAAGGCACAACGACTCAGCTGTGCTACAAAATCACAATGAATCAACAGAATCCAAATCACAGCGACTCAGCTGGCTATCACGACTCAGCGACGACATTGGATTCTTAGCATGACGTCTCAATCGACAGATCGTGACTCAACGATAAACAGGTCTCAAATAAAACAGGCTCAATATGCTATGCGTGAATGCCAGACAATATCATGCTCAAAACAATGCGTAAAACTCACACATATAAGCAATTAAAAGCACATAAACCATTCAACACCAAAAACACATACACACATCAGTTTACACAGTCATACAGAATCAGATAAGCACGTTGCATATCAGCTCACATCACGTAGGAAATATTAACATGATTATATCTAAGCTGCTAGTATAAGCTCCCACGTACCTTAGCTCAAATCTTACCACAGAACCCTAATCCATCTCTTGGTTAACACAGCAAGCTCACTGCTCCCACTCCAGCTCTCGACCAACTTCCTGAACCATCAAATCCAGTCCAACTCAAGATGGCTACAGATCCAAGGCCGCAAATGGAAAGGAAGAACTATCGGTCCAGAAATCACGAAAAAATAGAACACTACAACTACTTCGCACTTCCTCGACAAGTCGACCCAAGGCTCCAAATTAGTACCAATCGAACGTTCTTGAAGAGGCTAACTCAGGGCCACCAACCTTGCTCCAAATGGCGACGTAAATCGACGGCAACCAAAAGAAATCGAGTACGATGAACAGTAAGGGTTTTGGTAACAGTATATGTATCGAAGGCTCTCTGGAAAGGTGATAGGGAATATCGGGTATAAAATATCGTCTAATTGTTGATCGACACTTATATATATATATATATATATATATATATATATATCTCCTAGTCAACGCTACATTGCCACCGACCAAATCAGATATGAGCACTTCACCAGCTTTGACTCCTCCACGCTAACCAAATCTGACTACTACAAAACGACGTCGCACCGGAGTCCAGCTCTCATCAAATCATCGTCGCATCTATTACACTCAGCCAGCGTCAAATCTGGCATACGCCAAACGACATCGTATCGCTTACACTCATCCCGCGCCTGCCTGGGTAACCCCAAACGACATCGTTTCGTCTCCCGCTCAAGACAACCCGCTAATTCACACTAGGGTCAGATCTGGACTCCCAGATCTTACTCAAATCTGAAAACAACGAATCGGTCTACTCAAACCGCGAACCAAGCCGATCCTCACAGCGCCTTTAATTCACTCGCACAGGATATTCTCCAAATCTGAACTCCAGCTGCTCCCGATACACTTCTAAGTCAAATCCGAAATTCATCAATCAAATCACACTCATACTCTCTCTCTCTCTTGGTGCATAAGGAAACCGAACGATTTTAGTTAAAACAAAGGATTCAATTGGCTTGCAGAAATCGACTAGACATCTACTGTTATTGCATTCTAACATCTGGATATCAACCCAAAACATAATGAAGGCTGATAATTGCGTAAACATGAAATCTGAATTCACGCATTTATGAAATCTGAAATTTAGCTTTTAAAAGAAGAAAGCTAAACAGTACATAACTGAAATCTGAAACTCGATTAAATCAAGAATTAAATAGAGTAGCATTGTAATCATTCAATCTCATATCTTTCTAATTGTGGCCTCTAAAATATCTGGGCATTACACCGCGTGTACCCGGGTAACCCAAAACGACATCGTTTCGTCTCCCTCTCAAGGCAACCCACTCAATCACACGAGATCAGATCTGGACACCCAGATCTTACCCAAATCTGAAAAATAAGAATCGGTCTACTCAAACCGCGAACCAAACCGATCCTCACAGCGCCTCTAGTTCACTCGCGCAGGATATTCTCCAAATCTGAACTCCAGCTGCTCCCGATACACTTCTAAGTCAAATCCGAAATTCATCAATCAAATCACACTCATACTCTCTCTCTCTCTAGCTCGGGGCTCCTCTACTCAAATCTTCCCGCATCCAAAGCTGATTTCAACGAACTAACACAATCCCAATTCCCGTAATCCAATCCTTCAGCTCAGGGTTTCTAGAACCTCACTAAGCCGAATATATTCTACGTCCACATGAGAAACTCCAAAACTGATAGTTCCTAAGCGGTTCGCCTCTAAGCTGGTGCCTCCCAAAACCAGCTCACAACATGAACTCAATCAAGCACAATACATAATCTCTACTAACAGCTCATATCAAGGCAGATCGGATTATAGCGTCTAAACCTGGAATAGCTCTCGAACTCAGCAAAAATACTTGCTTAACAGCTTGTGACTAATCTAGTCCATAGTCAACGGCTCAGGCCAGTGCTAACATCAAAGCTGTAACCCGCACAGCTTACACCATCATCTTAGCGTGCAACGAGATAGATCTGTAAGTTGGACAACCTCGGATGATTAACCAAGTATCTACACCTGATTAAACTACTAATTGCCTTGGTTAATCACAGTCCTCACATACTCTACACCTTAAAAAATTTCTTCCTCGAAATCGAATAGTCCTCACCACGGCTGTCACTATGGCTAACCTCGGCCAGAGCTGAAACCACAAACAGATCTCGCCCGATCTGTTACCTACAATTTGCTCTCCACCAGAGATGAAGACACAACTACTTGGGTCTATACCAGGAATTGCTATTAGATTATACACCAGCTGGTACAACCAACAACACGGACAACAGCACAAGCTCACATTGTTTAGAAAATCTCTAAACAAATCTCAGATTTCGCTACACAGAGTCTCTCAAAGATAATTGCTCCTAACTCGATCTCCTCAAAAGTTCCCAACTGGAAACTAAAGTAGCGCCCAGCAAAATAGTTCACCTCAGAAATCATCCTACGCAAATCAGCTTACACTCAAAACAGCAGAACACTACGATGGTTGTTACCATACTGTTATGCCCACAACAGCTCGCACCAAACGAAACAAAATACAATTCAACTACTAAAGAGAGATCACCAAAAGCGCACAACAAGGCTACGAATCGGATAGAAACAAAACTCAAGCCGGGAAGAAACAGAAATCAAGGGGGAAACCAGCGTCCCTCATGGATGAAAACACTCTCCACTCATCTCAGCTTCTGCTTCTCGAGTAGCCTACTCTACTGCATTGTGACCCAAAATAAGATCTTCTCCTTCCTTTCTTCACAGTTCCACGGTTCAGAAATCATGTATTGTCCGCTTGAGTTACATTCGTTTGTCTCGAATAATGCGGATGTCACAGCATTGCAACTTCGATGTCGTGGTTCTCCTTATGATCCATCAGCTTCTCAAATGCTCAATTTCAAGTTACAACACTCAAACCATAGTCTTGGTTCCCAATTGGGTGTCCTCTCTGACCAGAGTTCTCAGTGGCCAAGAAACACATATTAGGGTCTGGTCTAGCTCCACTTCATCAGTCTTCAATACAAAAGAAGGATATGGCTCGCATTTCTTCGGCTAGACACATGAAACACACCATGTATCCACAACAACTCAGCCGACATTCGCAAACGACACGCCAAAGATCCAATCGTGCAAGAGACTCTCGTAAAGATTGATGAATCTAAGATCTAACCTACCCTCCAGCTCCAAATCAACACAAGCTAACAGGAGAAACTCGCAAGGATCACACAATCAGCAACCTAAACTCTAAAGACCCACACCTTAGAAACACAAACTGACTTGGTGGTCTCGTGCAGTCTATGGTTTGGGATTAATTCAAATCCTCTTAGTAGTCTACATGTTGCTCAAATTCCGATGAAAACCACATACTGCTCCCAAATTGCTTAGTCAATGCCAAACTCTGCACTTCTCACCGTGCAAAGTCTTGTAGAACATCGCCCGGAGTATCATTGGATCGTTAAAAAAAACACCACACTCTGACATGATCTGGAAAAGTCGGTCAAAAACCATCGAAAATCATCACTACAGCCCTTGTTAAGTCTCCAAAAATCCGCATGGCTCGATCGGATTGGCCATCTGGTTGGGGAGAAAAACGCTAAAATCATGGTCAATTGAGACTTGAAACTGCATGCAAGCGCTTCCAACACTTAAAATACGCATAGAGTCTCTGCCGGACACCAATGACACCTGAAAGACCATGAAACCTCACCACCTGATCGATATGAAAATCCATCACTTACTCTATAGAGCACGCCTTAACGCAGGTAGCTTCTTAACCATAATTCAAACTCCACAGCAAACACCATCCTAAAGTTTCCAAGGGTTCGCATACTGGCGAGATACTTAACGTCACCAGCCCTACCGACTGGGCTTTTCCCGAGCAAGGCATCAACAACAAACTTCATTCATCCAAGTTGGTGCGGAATTCGCATCTGAAGTCCTTAATCAACTCCCTCCAAAGCACTATCTCACTAGATAGTCGGGTTGGGTGAAGATATACTTCAAACTTTTAAGGTCGGTGAAAAATCTCCAATTACTCTCCACCTTAAAATACTGTCTCCTCCACTCCAGGGTACACACGACGACTGCCAAAACCAAGATAGGGATGAGACATCTAGGCTAGTGAGATCCCACCAACGAGACGCAAACTATGCATCGCCCTTCTGCAGCAACACACCATTCGAGCTTCTAGAAGAGGAAAAGGATTACAACACAGTAATCTATCGATCTCAAGGGTATAGCTAACTTAGAAGTAGAAACGATCAATGGAACTCTAGAAACAGCTCGACAGTTGGAGGCACAAAGACCACATCTTAACGGCTGGAGATAAAAACAGAGAAAATCAATGGAGTCTAGGATACGACACTCCATTGGTTGGATAAGGATCTTAGGAAACATACCCCGTACTGAAGGCTCAGAGGAAATCGAGGAAATCTCAACTGCAAACACTTTAGGGAAAACTCTCGAACGGTAGAGGATGGGGGTCACCAACCTCAATCAAAGCTCAGAGAACCGGATCCCAAGCAGGAAGCAGCCCTCCTCAATCCTCACATAGCGAGAAGCTACATTCCATAGCAACCAACTTCCTCACCAACACTTACTTGCAAACTCACCAACATGGCTCAACACTATTCACAGGATAACAGTCCCACACTAGGAGGAGTATCACTAGACACCACATCACACAACCAGCGGGGCTTACTCAACCCACACGCAGGAAAAACAGAGAAAACACATACGCGTGTGATGTTCTCATGTCACGACCAACTCATGCAAGACATATAAAAAACAAAACCATTACTTACCATCACTCCTCCGGCCAATCGATCGTCTGATCTCCTGATGGAATAACCTCCCAAAGGACCCTGCTACGACAGTTCAAAATGCTGTCCCTTGACAGGACACATCCTCGCATAGTGCCTAGCTTGTCCATAGAAACGGCAGGTCCCTTGCACTCCACGACACTGCCAAGTAGGATGCTTGCCATCGCATTGACCACAGACCATAGTTCCACCAGAACTATCCAAACCAGAAGAACTCGAACCTATCCTCTTAAACTTCCTTCCTCGCGGTTTAACCCTCCGATGATTTGAGGATTGTTGAACAACATAAGGTTGGGGTAATGGCACCCAGGGATGCGAAAAAGGAACACTCAAGCTAGTAGTCATCCGTGCTTGGGTATGGCTAGGCACTAGACTCTCCTTGATGTCTATCGCTTTGTTCACAACATCCACATATGTAGAAGGAAAGCTCGCTATCACCAAAGGATAGAGGTCCTCTCTCAAACCTTCTAAGAACCTGTTCAGTTTCGCTCCATATTGTCCCGCAATGAGTGGAACATAACCAAGAAGGAAAGAGAACCGTCTCGCATACTCAGCCACCTTCATGTTCCCTTGCACAAGATTATAGAACTCTAGCTCCCATGGGTTGTGGAACGTCTCAGGGATATACTCCTGACGGAATGCAGCACAAAAACTCTCCCATGAGATCAACCTTCCCGTCTCTATCATTGCTAAGGAAGCATTCCTCCACCATCGTTGCACTTGCTCCCTCAATTGGTACGTCGCCAAGCTTAGCCTCGTCTTATCTTCAAACTGCATACAATCAAACAAGCCCACCATAAGCTCCAACCATCCTTCCGCTGTACTACCACCTTCAAAACCATGGAAGGTAGGAGGATCCATCCGCTGGAAATTGGCCAAATCCAATCACAAATCATCTGCTCGACGAGTCAGTTGTTCCACCTCATCCTCAGTCTGCCTCTCACGACTGTGCATAGGGAATCTAGGCTGAACATTGTCCTCCTCGCTAACTAGAACTCTAGGTTCGCTCGCAAACCGCTCACCAGCTCCACTTCTACCTCTTCTCGGCAACATCATAGAGGTAATTCCAGGTAAGCACACAGAACATAAAATCAGGTGGCCAAACAAATAGGCAAGAAAGATATCATAGAAATCACGGATATCGCAATTATCACAAAAGCCACATAGTTATTCAAGAATCAAAAATCCAAACTTCGTGCCTAGACTCGAGTGTGATAGAAAAGAAACGAACTTATCCCAGTGTAAGCTCTGATACCAAAAATGTCAGGCCTGGTGCACTAAAACACCTATTAATTACTCAATTAATCTTAATTATACGGAAGCATCAAATATGGGCTAAAAATTTTCATTTTGGGCATGAACTAAAGTCAACTCTTAAAATACTATCATACTCAAAATAAGGATTTTAACTCAAAAATCCAAATAACAACAAAGCATACAGGTAGTATAACAAATACAGATCCCCAAAATACAGTACAGGCACAGGACATCCCCTGGCTCAATATCTCAATACAACATATATATATAATTGGACTCAAAATGGGGATCTACCAGCCAACGCTCCACCCGGTCCAGCTCAATGCATGCGGGTTACCAAGAAACATCGGCAAGCAAGGAACAACGACTTAACTGTGCTACAAAATCACAATGAATCAACAGAATCCAAATCACAACGACTCAGCTGGCTATCACGAATCAGCGACGACATTGGATTCTTAGCACGACGTCTCAGCCGGCAGATCGTGACTCAACGATCAACAGGTCTCAAAGAAAATAGGCTCAATATGCTATGAGTGAATGCTAGGCAATATCATGCTCACAACAATGCGTAAAACTCACACATATAAGCAATTAAAAGCACATAAACCATTCAACACCAAAAACTATCAAACAAATGCACCCCCTAAAACCGCCTCGACTAGCAAACACATATGCACATCAGTTCACACAGTCATACAGAATCAGATAAGCATGTTGCATATCAGCTCACATCACGCAGGAAATATTAACATGATTATATCGAAGCTGCTAGTATAAGCTCCCACGTACCTTAGCTCAAATCTTACCACATAACTCTAATCCATCTCATGGCTAACACAACAAGCTCACTACTCCCACTCCAGATCTCGACCAACTGCTTGAACCATCAACTCCAGTCCAAAACTCAAGATGGCTATAGATCCAAGGCCGCTAATGGAAAGGAAGAACTATAAGTCCAGAAATCACGAAAAATTAGAACACTACTACTACTTCACACTTCCTCGACAAGTCGACCCAAGGCTCCAAATTAGTACTAATCGAACGATCTTGAAGAGACTAACTTAGCTCCACAAATCTTGCTCCAAACGGAGGCGTAAATTGACGACAACCAAAATAAATTCAGATGATTCATCCACTGATGCCATAGCCAGCTCTTATAAAAGTCAGCTACTAGAAATGTTTGCTCTGTATGCGGTTGATCTGACCAATCAACCTTGTAGGTGTTTCTAGATCGATAACCTACCAGCACGGTCAGACCTTCCCGATTCAGAACAGTGCATGTGTGCTTTTAAAATGTAACAGAATAACAGAATAGTTACTATCGCACAACTGACTGATACTGATCAGATTGTAGCACAAGTTCTCGACAAGGAGAATGTTGTTGACAGTAAAATTACCATGGGTAAGCTTACCCTTACCCACGGTGTTACCGTTTGAATTATCACTGAAGTTGATCTTGGAACCGTTGCATGATTTGATATTGGTTAGTAGCTTGGAATCACCAGTCATATGCCTAGTGCAGCCGCTGTATAGATACCACGTTGATTTCTTCAGTCTGGAAGGCTCCTGTTCCTGCGATCACAAACAATGCAAAATTTTTGGTACCCTTTGGTCTATTTGGGTCCAGGTTTGATTAGACCTTTCGGGACCCACACTTGGATAATCTTAACCCATTTATCAGTGTGTGGATCAAACCATGTATATGGTCCGTGTGTGTTCTTTGATCTGGTGTGAGTCTGATATGCAGCATGTTGGCCTTGTGATCTGGGCTTCTTGTGCCTAGGATTGTACTACCTGTCCTTCGTAGAAGGTCGGGAAAACTGACCTGGCTTTCTTCCACCAGATTTGGGTTTACTCCTCATCTGTTCAACTCTTTTCCTAAGCCAGATTTCACGAGACTTCTCAGGAGCATTATACCCCAGCCCGCAAAATCTTCATTTCCAGATCGGAGGCTCATCAGCTATCATGGTTTCACCAGATTGTGCCTCGACAGGCTGTCCCATGCTGGACTTTAAAAAATTTATGGTTTTAAACTTTGTCCTTACCAGCTTTGTGGTACAACTGGGTTCTGCTGTACTGCTTTCATTGCCATTATATCCTAATCCGATTTTATCACCAGATGACTTCACAGCTCCATGCAGTTTATGTAGAGAAGCATAAGACCTGGTCCAGGAGCTTATTATACCAGCTAATCGCTGATTCTCATAGAGCATCTCCTCGGACCTGCTTCTCAATTCATCATTCTCAGTAGCAAGCTTGCTTAGAGCAGCTTTCATATCGCTTGAGCTTTCCAGCTCAGCTTTATTAGCACAACTCTCTTTTTCAGCTTTTATTTCCTCGAATAATTGAGAAAGATTTTTGTATTCTTGGACCATGTAATTTAGTGTTGTAACAAGGTCCTCTCGTGTGAATTCCAGATTTGAAAAATCTAATACCTCATTAGTGTCATCAGCCATGAGACACTGTACTTCATCCTCGCTTTCACTAGATGAGGATGTTCCAGAGTTAGACTCTTCTGAATCTGAGTCAGCCCATGCACTCTTATTCTCCTCCACAACCATTGCTTTCTCCATTCTCCTTTTTCGAGAAAGTTTCTTCTCCGTCTTGTCCTTGCTGGTGCTATGATCTGGTTGCTTCTTCGCATCTGGACTTGGCTTCCTGCAATCAGCCATGAAGTAACCAGGCCTGCCAATGTTATAACATTTGTCATCAGAAGGAGAGTTAAAGTTCTTTTTAAGAGAATCAAAAGAAGAAGGTTTAGGATTATGCTTACGCATAAAGTTCCTCGAATTTCTTAATGAACAAGGACATGGAATCCTCGCTCAGCTCCTCTGTTGATCTACTGCTTGTGGAACATGGACTATGTACTGTAATTGTAGCAGCAAGACCTCTGGTTGGCTCAAATTCTGCTCTAGTCTCCAGCTCGAACTCATATGCCTTCAAGTTCATGAACAGATTGTGCAACTCCATTTTGTTCAAGTCATTGGACTCCCTCATAGCCATGGTCTTGACATCCCACTCCTTGGGCATTGCACGCATCACTTTTAGGGCTAGCTCCCTGTTGCTGTAAATTTTGCCCAATCTGGTTAGATCAATCACTAATAAGCTAAACCATTCATCAAATTCTGCCATGGTATCTTCGGGCTTCATTTTGATCAACTCGAACTTTTGTAGGGCCACGGTTAACTTGTTTTCTTTTGTTTCTTTGTTGTCCTCACATATCTGGGTCAACTTCTCCCAGATTCATTCGCAGTTGTGCACGTCTGGATTTTGCTAAACATATTATTGTCTAGAGTCTTGTATAAGATGTCCTTGGCGACGTTATCCAGATTGGCTTTCTTCTTATCCTCAGAGGTCCACTCCAATCTGGGTTTCTCTATCCACTGAGGTGCACCTGCAGTTATAGCCACAGCTGTGTTCATCTTCATTATCTTTATGGGCCGTCATTACGAACCACATGTCATCATCTTGTACTTCTAGGTGCGCCTACATCCGGGTCTTCCAGACATCGTATTCCTCCTTGGAAAACATAGGAATATTGTTGTGACAAATCGACATACTTAACGGATATAAATTAACAAACTTTTCAAAAACTGAGAATCCGAGCTCTAATACCCCTTGTTAGGATCGAAAAACAGGCTAGGAAGTTCAGAGGCTTAGGCAAACCTCTAAGCCGAGTTACCCGCTTGGAGGGTTTTCAGTGATGTCTCGTGTAATAAATTTATTTTATGCGGAAAGAACACGATTCAACAGTGAACAGTTAAGTGCATGAATGTAAAAGATAAGGGATCAAAAGATTTGTTTCTGGAAGTTCGGAGCTGAATCTCCTACGTCTCCCCTTATTCCTCAACGGGAGGGATTTTCACTAGAAGATTTGATTTATACAACCCCTTGTACAAACCCGATCCGACAGCCAGCAGCTGCAAAAACTCCTAGCACTCAACCAACAAATCCAGACCAACGATCTGGTTTTCAAATACAATGAACACATCACTGAGCTGGTTGGGCAAATTTAGCACTCTACACTCTCTGTTTATGATTTACAGTGATGACTCAAAACTACAGTGTGCGTGTATAGATGTTGTGTGACACAAAAAATTAAATAAATAATATGTGTGTATGTGTCACTAGCTGAGAGCTGGTTCAATAAGATGAACTTTGCTTTTTCTTGTGAAGGCTTGTAGGCTCGTGAGTTCGTTGATATTGTAATCGATCAGTTTATTCGATAACCTTCTCACAGCTGATCTGATCTTCTACTTATACCATATGGATACAACGTTAATAAATGTTACCAATAGACAAGTCGAATGTATCCAAATTGAAAAACTGCGGCATTTTAATTGCTTGTACTATGTACGTACAACTCCATTAAATGCATTTACCTTTTTAGCAACTCTGCATCGTCTTCAGTTTGAATCAAATCTCTGTATCAGGAGTTAGCTGAAAGTAGTTCCAAGGACTAAAAATCACTACAAAGAAGTCAAACATCTCACATCAAACTGTACGTATCCTCAAACTTTCTGAAATTAAATTTTATTAGTTGTCCTTAACATATGTAGAACAGCCTTACTTCGAACTGGTTTATTCAACTAGTCTTCCAGCTGGTCTGCTATACGCTTAGAGCTGTTCTTATTCCAAAACCATTTTTTATCTGCTCTTGTGAACTGATGTAATTTCAATATGTTTATGTTCTTCCAAGTTTGAATTTTCTCAACTGATTTGTCCTTAACCAGCTAAGCGTATCTGGACTGGTTTGACCTTAACCAGCTTGATTTCCAGCGTAACTAAATACTTTGAGCTGATTTGTCTTTAACCAGCTTGACTTTGCTCTGATCTGGTTTCTATAAACCATGCAGTATATTCTGTCCTTTCTGTCTTGAACTGGTTGATCCACTGATTAATCTCTTTTATTTGTCTTCACCAAAACTAGGCTAGCGAGATCCCACCAACGAGACGCAAACTATGCATCGCCCTTCTGCAGCAACAAACCATTCGAGCTTCTATAAGAGGAAAAGGATTACAACACAGTAATCTATCGATCTCAAGGGTATAGCTAACTTAGAAGTAGAACGATCAATGGAACTCTAGAAACAGCTCGACAGTTGGAGGCACAAAGACCACATCTTAACGACTGGAGATACAAACAGAGAAAATCAATGGAGTCTAGGATACGACACTCCATTGGTTGGATAAGGATCTTAGGAAACATACCCCGTACTGAAGGCTCAGAGGAAATCGAGGAAATCTCTGTTAGAGTAGATGCCCAACTAGCCAACTTGTGGCGTGTGGGTTTTCATTGACTCTTGTACAAACGATCTTTATATATGATATTCGCATTCTTTTATATGGCATTCTTTACTTTCATTATGTGTGTAATGATTTACAATTGTGTTGAGTAAAGGCCTAGATTACACTAAAGCGTATGTTAGATGAGATAGTGGGTATGACGGCTATCATGAAACACATCTAATAGTCGCTGTGTATTCTGAACATGTTCCTAGTCGATTGGGCTGCTGATAGTGATATGAATGTTTAATGTTCGGGTTCACAGTGGGTTATGTTTGGAACTCAAAAATGTATTTTACGAAGTGGATGTTGAAGATGTTGATGTTATTTTAAAATGCTGAGCATTTCAGGTTTCTATCTCATCGTAAAGTTGCAAAGTTCTCCCTTCTCTTCCGGTGGATGATAATATCAGAACTTGATGCTATGTATTCGGTAGTTGTTAGTTGAATCAGTATAAGTATGGCTTGATAAACAATAACTGATAGCGTGGTTGTCATTTTGATGTTATAACACCAAGTCAAAATCAGTAGTTGCACTGTTCATTCCAGCAGTTGCTTTCCGTTGTAAATTCAGTAGTTGCACTGTTCATTTCTAAAGGTACTATTCATTGCGACTGGTTCCTAGGTTGTGACTGGTTCCTATTCATTGCGAATGGTTCCTATGTTGCGACTGGTTCCTATTCATTGCGACTGGTTCCTATGTTGCGACTGGTTCCTATTCATTGCGACTGGTTCCTATGTTGCGACCGATTCGTTTCCCTAAGTACCCAACGTCTGATTCCTTCCAACGACTAGTTGTACCCAACGACTGGTTGTATCCAACGACCGTTTATTCCAACGACTAATTTCCTATGTCTCAACTGGATGCTCAGTAAAGAATGTTTTGATGGAAAATGATTTAAAATGAAGTGAACCCTGATGTTAAGATCTGATTCCGTTCAGTAGATGTTTAAAGGAAGAAAATGTTCAGACTTTAGGATTTATGGAAAAGATAAAAGACGGTCCAAATTGGAAGGGCGAGCAGCAGACGAGAGGGTCGGTTGCCCCTTCATATTGGGTGAGATTTCACCAGATTATAACTGATATCAGTAGTCATTCGATCGAGTGCAACGGGACCTAAGTAGAGCTTCTGAGCCATAAGTATAACGAAAATGATAACGCTGGGATTTGATTTTATTCCCAGAACAGACATTTACGACAAACGATGTTTTATGACTTCCTTTAAACTATGATGTCTTATGTATTGCGCCTGTATATATTGTGCTTTGTTACTCTCAGTTTTGCTTGTTGAGCCCCTAGGCTCACTAGCTTTCTTGGTGCAGGTGAGTCCGCGCCGGAGCAGATGGGAGGTGGAGTTTGAACCAGTAGCGGCTTGCTAGTGTTTATCGAAGGCCTGCGTTTCTGCGATGTTCATTTTGTATTAGCTATTTTTGTTGTCTTTGATCTTAGTCAAATCTGTATTGAGATCCGTTACAACAAAGATGAATTCAAATAGAGTTCAGTAGTTGTAATATCGCGACTTCGCAATTTGTTCTACGAAATTGTAATGAAATATGATTTTAACTTCTTGGCGCCAACGGTTGTACTTTGATTTTATTTTGAGCAAGGCAATACAGCTTGCTTAATTTATTATTTCAGCCCCTCTATTTCCTTTTCATTACTTTTTCCTTGATTCCATGGCTCCCATGGGGTTTGGGTGTCACAAACATGGTATCAGAGCATGGTCCAGAGATAAACACACGCACTCCTTGCTGGAACAGATTTCATCGACCGTCTCTTCGGGGCAGTGAGTTTTCTTTTATGTTTTAGAGCATGTATTTTTTATTCTTGCATGTTCTGATGTTCTTATGTGGTGGATTACGGGCTATAGATTAAGATGTCTGGCCGGGGAAGAGGGAGGAGGAACGCCCCTGAAGATGAACCCAGTCCTGATAGTAACGCTAGTATTGCCCAACTTCTAAGGTTGCTGGTAGAACAGCAGGGGAGAGGCAATGGTCAATCCTCCAGTAGTAGAGGACCTAGCAATGATGACCCTCAAGAATGATTTCGAAGACAAAAGCCAAGGGATTTTAGTGGCGCCATAGATCTGTTCGTCGTCGAAAGCTGGATTAAATCAATGGAGGTGATATTTGAGTATCTTCAGACGCCAGACTTAGAAATATCCAGATGTGCGACCTACATGTTGAGGGATGATGCAATGCTCTGGTGGGAAGGAGCAAAGTTAACCGTAGATGTGACAAATCTCCCCTAGGAGGAATTCAAGCGGGTGTTCTTTGAACAGTATTTCACAGAGGATAAGAGGTCCGAATTGAAAAAAGAGTTCTTGATGATCAAGCAAGGGGACATGACTATCCAGGAATATGTTCGAAATTTCGAACGAGGATGTTATTTTTGTACCGCTGATTGGAGCTGATCCTAAGGAGAAATTGCGACATTTTGCGATGGATTGAAACTAGTGCTCAGGCATGATGTGAGGCTGGTAGAACCAAAGGATTATCGAGGAGCAGTGGACAAGACTCTAAGAGCTGATTAAGATTGGAAAGCTGTTGTGGAAGAGCGACAGCTGAAGAGACAGGCCTTTCAATAGAAAGACCAGCGACCACCCAAGAAGCCATATAAGAATCAGCAGCGGTCGCAGGAACATAAGCCTCAGGAGCAGAAACCTTTGGTTGTGCAACCCATTAGCGCGGTTTCAGCAGTCGGCAGTAGACCTCAATGCCCCAAGTGCCAGAAGAACCACCTTGGTCCTTGTAGAAAGGGACAAATGTTTGTTACAGATGTGGATTGCCAGGGCATGTTATTAAGGACTGCCCGAAGACGAAACAGTTGGTGACAAGTATAGCTTACGTCATGACGACTGAGCAAGCCAATCCAGACTCTACAGTGGCTACGGTTAAGATCTTGATCGCTGGAATTCCCTCTTTAGCTCTGATAGATTCAGGCGCTACGCATTCATTTATAGCAGCAGATTTTTCTAAGAAATTACCTGTTAGACCACACCAGGTGACTATAGGATTTTGCATAACAGTACCCTCTGGGGAAGAGCTGGTATCCCATAACTTGTTTCGTGACTTAGAACTTAGACTTCAAGGGAATTCTATTACTGCTCATTTAATTGTTTTACTGATGCCTGAGTTCGATCTAATTCTAGGAATGGATTGGTTGACTAAATACGGAGTCGTGATAGATTCAAGCTTAGAACCGTAGTGGTGAAACCTCCAAGAGGAGACTGGTTCGCGTTCGAGGCTGGTCAGATGTGTAAATTCCCACGGATTATTTCAGCTCTCAAGGCGTAGAGTTGTTTGAGGAAAGGAGGATTAGGATTCTTGATAAGTCTATCCTCTTTAGTAGCTACCAGTAAACCTTCACTTTCAGATGTTGAAGTAGTGAAAGAATTCCCCGAGGTCTTTCCAGAAGACATATGTGGACTGCCACCTGATAGGGAATTGGAATTCGCAATTGATTTAGTGCAAGGAGCAGCACCAGTTTCTAGACCACCTTATCATCTTGTTCAATCAGAAATGAAAGAATTAAAAGAGCAAATACAAGAGCTTCTAGACAAGGGCTTTATTCGACCAAGTACATCACCATGGGGAGCCCCTGTTTTGTTCGTCAAGAAGAAGGACGGGAGTCTAAGGCTGTGTATAGACTATAGAGAGTTGAATAAGCTGATGATTAAGAATAAGTATCCCTTTCCTAGAATTGAGGATCTGTTTGATCAGTTGAAGGGATCGGTAGTTTTCTCTAAGATTGATTTGAGGTCTGGTTATCATCAATTGAAGATAAAATCAGCAGACGTTTACAAAACAGCCTTTAGAACACGATATGGTCATTATGAATTTTTGGTAATGCCCTTCGAACTTACTAACGCCCCCTCAGCTTTTATGGACTTGATGAATAGAGTTTTCTAACCCTTTTTAGATTAGTTTGTAGTTGTGTTTATTGACGATATTTTGGTGTATTCCAAGAACAGACTCGAGCACGCAAACCACCTGAGAACAGTGCTTCAGATTTTGAAAGACAAGCAGCTGTTCTCCAAGTTTAGCAAGTGTGACTTTTGGCTGGAAAAGGATTCTTTTCTCGGGCATATTATATCCAAAGATGGATTGGAAGTAGACCCAGCGAAGGTGGAAGCCGTTCGCGACTGGCCGGTACAACCTCTGTTTCAGAAGTTAGGAGTTTTCTGGGGTTAGCGGGATATTACAGGCGCTTTATTAAAGGATTTTCGAAAATGTCTGTTCTAACTATGCCGTCTGATCAGGGGAAATTTATGATTTACACAGATGCGTCGAAGTTGGGATTCGGAGATGTTTTGATGCAAGATCATAGAGTAATTTCCTATGCTTCTCGACAGCTGAAAAATCACGAAAAGAATTATCCCACTCACGACTTGGAGCTGGCAGCAGCTATATTTGCCTTAAAGATTTGGAGGCATTACTTGTATGGGGAGAAGTGTGAGATATTCACAGATCACAAAAGTCTGAAATATTTCTTCACCCAAAAAGAATTAAACATGAGGCAGAGGAGATGGTTGGAGTTGGTGAAAGATTATGACTGCACGATCAGCTATCATCCAGGCAGGGTAACGTGGTTGCTGACGCTTTAAGTAGAAAGTCTGTTGGGCTAGCACAACTCATCATCCGAAAACCTTTGGCATCTGATATTGAGAAGTTTCGCTTAGAGCTGGTACCCAGCAGCTGCAATTCAGTCGTAGATGATACCTCAGTGAGATCAAATTGTTGGACCAAATTCATGAGGGTCAGCTGAGGGATGAGCAACTACAGAAGTGGGTTAAGCAAGATAGGGAAAGAGGCGGCAGCCTCTATTTTTCAGACGGTAGCATAAGTAGATTTCAAGGAAGAATTTGGGTGCCGCAAGTGGATACTTTGAGATCAGATTTGATGGAAGAAGCCCATACAGCCCCATACTCTGTGCATCCAGGGAGTATTATAATGTATAAAGACCTCCAGCAGTTGTACTGGTGGCCAGGGATGAAACGAGACATCGCCAGATTTGTCTCGGAATGTTTAACTTGTCAGCTGGTGAAGGATGAACACCAAAGACCAGCTGGGTTGTTGAAGCCATTTCCCATTCCAGAGTGGAAGTGGGAATGTATTGCCATGGATTTTGTGACTGGTTTGCCTCGAACTGCGCAAGGTTATAATTCTATTTGGGTTATTGTAGATAGACTTACAAAATCTGCTCACTTCCTGCCGGTGAAGACAACCTACGACGTGAGTAGGTATGTAGAGTTGTATGTGAAAGAAATCATCAGACTTCACGGTTTTCCATTTTCGATTATGTCTGATAGGGATTCCAAGTTCACGTCTGCATTTTGGAAAAGTCTGCATCGAGCTTTGGGAACAAAATTGACATTCAGTACAGTCTTTCACCCCCAAACCGATGGACAATCAGAAAGAGTGATCCAGATTTTAGAGGATTTACTCAGAGCATGTGTTATAGATTTCTCAGAAAGTTGGGATTTGAAACTACCGTTGGTGTAATTTGCGCATAACAACAGTTTCCAAGCTTCCATCCAGATGGCGCTATACGAAGCTCTATATGGACGTAAATGTAGAACGCCTCTTCATTGGGATGAGATAGGAGAGCGAGATGTTCTAGGACCAGATCTGGTAGAACAGACGATGAATGTTGTTAGAAAAATAAAGGAAAGGATGAGAGCAGCTCAAAGTAGACAAAAGAGCTATGCAGACAATAGACGAAGGGAACTAAGTTTTGACGTTGGTGATCACGTCTTTTTGAAAGTAGCTCCAATGAAGGGAGTGATGCGTTTTGGAAAGAAGGGAAAACTGAGTCCCAGATACATAGGTCCCTACGAAATTCTAGACAGAGTAGGAACATTGGCCTATCGGATTGAACTGCCGTCTCATATATCTTCAGTGCATAATGTATTTCATGTATCATCTTTAAGGAAGTACATTCCCCACCCATCGCACATATTGACCGCTGAACCAGTTCATTTAGCACCAGATTTGAGCTATGAAGAAAGACCTGAGAATATCCTCTTAGGGAGATTAGAAAGCTGAGGAACCGTAGCATCCCCATGGTTAAAGTTCAGTGGTCGAATCAAACCGAACGAGAAGCTACGTGGGAAACGGAAGCCGGTATGCATAGTCGTTCCCAGATTTGTTCGGTAAGTAAATTTCGAGGACGAAATTTTTGTAAGGTGGGTAGAATTGTAACGTCCCAAAATCCATAAGACCACAAATTCTAAATCCTTATAATTCGAGGACCCATTTCTAATTTCAGATTTCAGCATTGTTTATTTGTTCGAATAGCTGGTTTCTAATTTTCAGATTTCATAAGGTGCAGAGATCCGATCAGCTGTCACCCGAGCATGGCTAAGCAATTTTCAAACTTTACAAAAAAAATGATGTTGGATGGGGGAATGGTTAAGTTTTAGATTTGGGGTAGTACTTTTACAAATCAAAATATTGACAGGGAATTTTAAGTAAAATTTTCTTAAGTACGCATGGTTGACCACGCCTACTCAAGTATTTCTCCCTGTTGCAAATCAGAACTCCATGCCTTTGTCCTTGTGAGCTATAAGTTCATTGCAAGAAAATACTAATTTTTGCATCAAAGAAAATAGGAAGCTTATCGTCGTGCTCGGGAGGACTCTCTGTTCGTGGCGGATCCGGATCCTATTCAACAATCTCAACTGCAAACACGTTAGGGAAAACTCTAGAATGGTAGAGGATGGTGGTCACCAACCTCAATCAACGCTCAGAGAACCGGATCCCAAGCAGAAAGCAGCCCTCATCAATCCTCACATAGCGAGAAGCTACATTCCATAGCAACCAACTTCCTCACCAACACTTACTTACAAACTCACCAACATGGCTCAGCACTATTCACAGGATAACAGTCCCACACTAGGAGGAGTATCACTAGACACCACATCACACAACCAGGTGGGGCTTACTCAACCCACACGCAGGCAAAACAGACAAAACACATACGCGTGTGATGTTCTCGTGTCACGACCAACTCATGCAAGACATATAAAAAACAAAACCATTACTTACCATCACTCCTCCGGCCAATCGCTCGTCTGATCTCCTGATGGAAGAACCTCCCAAAGGACCCTACTACGACAGGTCAAAATGCTGTCCCTTGACAAAACACATCCTCGCATAGTGCCTAGCTTGTCCATAGAAACGGCAGGTCCCTTGCACTCCACGACACTGCCAAGTAGGATGCTTGCCATTGCATTGACCGCAGACCATAGTTCCACCAGAACTATCCAAACCAGAAGAACTCGAACCTATCCTCTTAAACTTCCTTCCTCTCGGTTTAACCCTCCGATGGTTTGAGGACTGTTGAACAACATAAGGTTGGGGTAATGGCACCCAGGGATGCGAAAAAGGAACACTCAGGCTAGTAGTCATCCGTACTTGGGTATGGCTAGGCACTAGACTCTCCTTGATGTCTATCGCTTTGTTCACAGCATCCACATACGTAGAAGGAAAGCTCGCTAACCAAAGGATAGAGGTCCTCTCTCAAACCTTCTAATAACCTGTTCAGTTTCGCTCCATCTTGTCCCGCAATGAGTGGAACATAACAAAGAAGGAAAGAGATCCGTCTCGCATACTCAGCCACCTTCATGTTCCCTTGCACAAGATTATAGAACTCCAGCTCCCAGGGGTTGTGGAACGACTCAGGGATATACTCCTGATGGAAAGCAGAACGAAAACTCTCCCATGAGATCAACCTTCCCGTCTCTATCATTGCTAAGGAAGCATTCCTCCACCATCGTTGCACTTGCTCCCTCAATTGGTACGTCGCCAAGCTTAGCCTCGTCTTATCTTCAAACTGCATACAATCAAACAAGCCCACCATAAGCTCCAACTATCCTTCCGCTGTACTACCACCTTCAAAACCATGGAAGGTAGGAGAATCAATCCGCTGGAAATTGGCCAAAGCCAATCCCAAATCATCTGCTCGACGAGTTAGTTGTTCCACCTCAGCTCAGTCTGCCTCTCACGAGCGTGCACAGGGAATCTAGGCTGAACATCGTCCTCCTCACTAACTATAACTCTAGGTTCGCTCGCAAACCGCCCACCGGCTCCACTTCTACCTCTTCTCGGCAACATCTTAGAGGTAATTTGTAACGCCCCAAAATCCATAAGACCACAAATTCTAAATCCTTATAATTCGAGGACCCATTTATAATTTCAGATTTCAGCATTGTTTATTTGTTCGAATAGCTGGTTTCTAATTTTCAGATTTCATAAGGTGCAGAGATCCGATCAGCTGTCACCCGAGCATGGCTAAGAAATTTTCAAACTTTACAAATAAAATTACGTTGGATGGGGGAATGGTTAAGTTTCAGATTTTGGGTGGTACTTTTACAAATCAAAATATTGACAGGGAATTTTAAGTAAAATTTTCTGAAGTACGCATGGTTTACCATGCCTACTCAAGTATTTCTCCCTGTTGCAAATCAGACCCCCATGCCGTTGTCCTTGTGAGCTATAAGTTCATTCCTTTGCAAGAAAATACTCATTTTTGCATCAAAGAAAATAGGAAGATTATCGTCGTGCTCGGGAGGACTCTCTGTTCGTGACCTGCTGTATCTCGTGATTTCTTCTTATTGAGGCAAGTAAATCTGATTCTTGCTACGCCATGAAAGCATGTGTATTGTTCTCGTTTCGTTTCATGATTCTTGCCTAAGTTATGTTTAATATCAGCCTTTGTTCATGTTTTGCTGATAGTGATATGAATGTTTAATGTTCGGGTTCACAGTGGGTTATGTTTGGAACTCAAAAATGTATTCTACGAAGTGGATGTTGAAGATGTTGATGTTATTTTAAAATGCTGAGCATTTCAGGTTTCTATCTCATCGTAAAGTTGCAAAGTTCTCCCTTCTCTTCCGGTGGATGATAATATCAGAACTTGATGCTATGTATTCGGTAGTTGTTAGTTGAATCAGTATAAAGTCTGGCTTGATAAACAATAACTGATAGCGTGGTTGTCGTTTTGATGTTATAACACCAAGTCAAAATCAGTAGTTGCACTGTTCATTCCAGCAGTTGCATTCCGTTGTAAATTCAGTAGTTGCACTGTTCATTTCTAAAGGTACTATTCATTGCGACTGGTTCCTAGGTTGCGACTGGTTGCTATTCATTGCGACTGGTTCCTATTCATTGCGACTGGTTCCTATGTTGCGACTGGTTCCTATTCATTGCGACTGGTTCCTATGTTGCGACCGATTCGTTTCCCTAAGTACCCAACGTCTGATTCCTTCCAACGACTAGTTGTACCCAACGACTGGTTGTATCCAACGACCGTTTATTCCAACGACTAATTTCCTATGTCTCAACTGGATGCTCAGTGAAGAATGTTTTGATGGAAAATGATTTAAAATGAAGTGAAACTTGATGTTAAGATCTGATTCCGTTCAGTAGATGTTTAAAGGAAGAAAATGTTCAGACTTTAGGATTTATGGAAAAGATAACAGACGGTCCAAATTGGAAGGGCGAGCAGCAGACGAGAGGGTCGGTTGCCCCTTAATATTGCGTGAGATTTCACCATATTGTAACTGATATCAGTAGTCATTCGATCGAGTGCAACGGGACCTAAGTAGAGCTTCTGAGCCATAAGTCTAACGAAAATGATAACGCTGGGATTTGATTTTATTCCCAGAACAGACGTTTACGACAAACGATGTTTTATGACTTCCTTTAAACTATGATGTATTATGTATTGCGCCTGTATATATTGTGCTTTGTTACTCTCAGTTTTGCTTGTTGAGCCCCTAGGCTCACTAGCTTTCTTGGTGCAGGTGAGTCCGCGCTGGAGCAGATGGGAGGTGGAGTTTGAACCAGTAGCGGCGTGCTAGTGTTTATCGAAGGCCTGCGTTTCCGCGATGTTCATTTTATATAGCTATTTTGTTGTCTTTGATCTTAGTAAAATATGTATTGAGATCCGTTACAACAAAGATGAATTCAAATAGAGTTCAGTAATTGTAATATCGCGACTTCGCATTTTGTACTACGAAATTGTAATGAAATCTGATTTTAACTTCTTGGCGCCAACGGTTGTACTTTGATTTTATTTTGAGCAAGGCAATACAGCTTGCTTAATTTATTATTTCAGCCCCTCTATTTCCTTTTCATTCCTTTTTCCTTGATTCCGTGGCTCCCATGGGGTTTGGGTGTCACATAATTCCAGGTAAGCACACAGAACATAAAATCAGGTGGCCAAACAAATAGGCAAGAAAGATATCATAGAAATCACGGATATCGCAATTATCACAAAAGCCGCAGAGTTATTCAAGAATAAAAAATCCAAACTCCGTGCCTAGACTCGAGTGGATAGAAAAGAAACGAGCTTATCCCAGTTTAAGCTCTGATACCAAAAATGTCAGACCTGGTGCACTAAAACATCGATTAATTACTCAATTAATCTTAATTATACGGAAGCATCAAGTATGGGCTAAAAATTTTCATTTTGGGCCTGAACTAAAGTCAACTCTTAAAATACTATCATACTCAAAATAAGGATTTTAACTCAAAATCCAAATAACAACAAAGCATACAGGTAGTATAACAAATACAGATCCCTACAATACAGTACATGCACAGGACATCCCCTGGCTCAATATCTCAATACAACATATATATAACTGGGACTCAAAATGGGGATCTACAGCCAACGCTCCACCCGATCCAGCTGGATTATCTGAACAACCTGCAAAGGCCAACACAGACCAAAGCAGACCAAAAACGGGAAAATAAAACGAGGTCAAACCTCAGTACGTAGAGCATCTATAAAACCAGCTAATCATATAAAACATGCAATATTTCAAACGTGCAATGCATGCGGGCTACCAAGAAACATCGGCAAGCAAGGCACAACGACTCAACTATGCTACAAAATCACAATGAATCAACAGAATCCAAATCAATCAACAGAATCCAAATCACAGCGACTCAGCTGGCTATCACGACTCAGAGATGACATTGGATTCTTAGCACGACGTCTCAGCCGGAAGATCGTGACTCATCGATCAACAGGTCTCAAAGAAAACAGGCTCAATATGCTATGCGTGAATGCCGGACAATATCATGCTCACAACAATGCGTAAAACTCACACATATAAGAAATTAAAAGCACAGAAAACGCCAATCTGGTCCACGACCAGAACCGAGACTCTTCGTCAGCCTGCACTAGAAGCACTGACGAATTCTGCACGAACGGATTCTCCTCGTCGAGTTGGTCGGAAACGAATTTCCGGCGACGACGGGCGGCGGCGGCGGCGCACGGCTGGCGACGGCGGCGGCGACGGCGTTTGGAGAGGAGGGAGGCGGCGGTATTTTGCTAGGGTTTAGTGTTGTTGCAAGTGTTTTAATCAAGTCTCTTAAGCATATTTAAATAGATTAAGTGTTGGACTTGGACCGGCCCAACGGGCCCGGGTCCAACAATGAACATTCAGTTCATCTCCACTACCGAGACTTCATCGTATCTCCGATCGTCGATCAGATCGGACAGATCAACTCAGTTTCCAAAACTGAATAATATGATCTGAAAAACCGTTTTTCAGAACCCCAGTACAAACTGACCGTTTTGCCCCTCAACAGCGGGAAACCCCGGTTTGACCCCTGTTGACTTTTAGGAAGTCGCACTTCCCGAAATCCTCTTCTCGTGCTCAACACATTGAGCTGAGTATCCGTGCGGGAATCTCAAATCTAGTACTTGTGTGACCCTCAATGGTTCAGGGATACAGCTAGCCGTGGGCCCAAAACCATTGTGGCTCCGGAATCACAATTCCGGACCTGCCCAACGGATCATGGTAAAGCGTCTAGCAACATCGCCCCATGATCCCCTAGGTATCACTGATAGTGCCTGCAAGAACCAGTTGGTCGTGGTTAGCGTACAGTACGGTCCTTTCAATCCATATATCCCGATCAGATCAACGACCATTGGTAAATCGAGAGTCGCTATAGATCCGATAACTATGCATACATCTTGGAGATCGAATAGTGACATCGCGAGTGTAACTAGGTAAACACATTTACCTAAAACAATTCTAGTACTCTGGCCAGAGATTTATACACTATTATCTCCTCAGATAGCATAGGATATCCACGCATGTCTGCGAGCGGTGAATACTCGACAACGATGCATCGACTCCTACATGCATCGGGGTCTCACCAAATCCCGACGCCTTATGACCCCAAGAGAGTCGGAAAACGGGTCAAAGTGAGACGCCTATCATGTAGAGTCTCAATGACGTTTCGAGTCGTGAGGACCAATCAGTACAACCAAGACCTCGGACTTATCCACTTGACAAATGGTAACCACTTGGAAAGTCCGAACGAGGGTAGTTCGATAGATCACCAGGTCACTATCTATCTGCATGCTCAGAACATCACAATGTTCCCTACCAATGAAACATGGTACTTCGCATCGCAGATACTAGTCTCTAGCTCGGGCGGCCTTATCCTCATTTTGACGGCCCAATCGACTAGGAACATGTTCAGAATACACAGTGACTATTAGATGTGTTTCATGATAGCCGTCATACCCACTATCACATCTAACATACACTTTAGTTTATTCTAGGTCTTTACTCAACGCAATTGTTAATCATCATACAACACAATGAAAGTAAAGAATGCCATATAAATGAATGCGAATATCATATATAAAGATTGTCATATACAAGAGTCTATAAACCCACACGCCACAAGTTGGCTAGTTGGGCATCTACTCTAACAATCTCCCGCTTGCCCTAAAGCCAACTACTCATCAGACGCAGTCCCATTGTTTCTTGATGTTTTTCAAACAACGGTCTAGGCAAGGGCTTCGTAAGTGGATCAGCAACGTTGTCCGCAGAGGCGACTCTCTCAACTGCTATGTCACCTCTAGCCACAATATCCCAGATTATGTGGTATTTCCTTAGTATGTGTTTGGATCTTTGGTGAGACCTAAGCTCCTTTGCTTGCGCAACGGCACCCGTGTTGTCGCAGTACACCGGGACTGGACCAAATCCATTAGGAATGACGCCCAACTCTTGGACGAAATTCCTTATCCAAACAGCCTCCTTAGCAGCAGCTGATGCTGCGATGTACTCAGCCTCAGTGATTGAATCCACGATGGTGTCTTGCTTGGAACTCTTCCAAGAGACAGCACCACCATTGAGCATGAATACAAATCCAGAGGTAGATTTTGAATCATCCACGTCGCACTGGAAGCTAGAAGTGTAGCCTTCCAGTTTCAGTTCACCACCCCCATAGATCATGAACATATTGTTAGTCCTTCGTAAGTACTTAAGAATATCCTTCACAGCCTTCCAATGCAATTGGCCGGGGTTGGCCTGGTAGCGGCTTGTGACACTCAGATCATATGCGACATCCGGTCTAGTGGAGATCATGCCATACATAATACTACCTATTGCCGAGGCATATGGCACACGTGTCATACTCTCTATCTCCTCATCAGTCTTTGGACACATAGACTTAGATAGAGTGACCCCGTGGCACATAGGTAGGTGTCCTCTCTTGGACTCTTCCATAGAGAACCTCTTAAGTATGGTATCGATGTAGGTAGCTTGGGTGAGTCCGAGCATCCAATTAGATCTATCCCGATAGATCTGTATTCCAAGAATATAGGATGCTTCACCCATGTCATTCATCGAAAATCTACTAGAAAACCATACTTTAGTTGACTGCAGCATTACTACGTCATTCCCAATGAGTAGAATGTCATCAACATAAAGTACGAGGAATGTCACAGCACATTTAACTACCTTCTTATAGACACATGGCTCCTCGGGATTCTTGATGAAACCAAATTCCTTAATTGTTTCATCGAATCTCAGATTCCAACTTCGCGATGCTTGTTTGAGACCGTAGATCGATCTCTGAATCTTGCATACCTTATGCTCGCTTCCAACAGATGTGAAACCCGCAGGCTGAGTCATATAGATCTCTTCCTTAATGTTTCCATTAAGGAACGCAGTTTTCACATCCATTTGCCATATCGCATAGTCGTACCATGCGGCTATGGCTAACAAGATTCTAATTGACTTGAACATTGCGACTGGCGAGAAGGTTTCATCATAGTCAACACCTTGCCTTAGTGTAACCTTTTGCGACCAGTCGTGCCTTGTAGGTCATTACCTTACCATCAGGCCCAAGTTTCCTCTTGTATACCCATTTACACCCAATAGGAACAATTCCTTCGGGAGGGTTAACAAGAGTCCAAACTTGGTTAGCATGCATTGAGTCAAACTCAGACTGCATTGCTTCAAGCCACAAATTAGAATCAGCATCGGAAATTGCCTCCTTGAAAGTTCTTGGATCAGATCCAACAACTTGATCACCCTGATCATCTCTCCTAGGTGTGACCATTTCTGGTACTGGCTCTGTAGGTGTAGGAGACTCACCTTGTACTTCGATTGGATCTCGAAACTCTTCGAGTTCTACTATTTTTCCCTTTCTTATCAAGTAGAAATTCCCTTTCCATAAAGGTGGCATTCCTAGAAACAAACACTTTTGTTTCGCTGGGATAGTAGAAGTAGTATCCAATGGAATTCTTTGGATACCCAATGAAGTAGCATAAGATGGATCTCGTATCCAGCTTATCTCCCACTGTCTGCTTCACATAAGCAGGACATCCCCAACGCTCCGCTACACCATTGAGCTGTGGTGTGGCTGGAGGGGTCCACTGTGCGAGAATCCCATTCTCTTTCAGATAGTCTTGAAATTCAGCACTCAAGTATTCACCACCTCGATCGGATCGAAGTGCTTTAATACTTTTGCCTAATTGATTTTCTACTTCAGCCTTGAATTCTTTGAACCTTTCAAAGGATTCAGACTTGTACTTCATCAAGTACAAGTACCCATACCTAGAGTAATCGTCGGTAAAGGTGATGAAGTATGTGTGACCGTACTTAATACCAATACTAAACGGGCCGCACACATCAGTGTGGATCAAATCCAATAGGCCTTGAGCACGCCCACCCTTGCCCTTGAAGGGTTGCTTGGTCATCTTTCCCTTAAGACAAGATTCACAAGTCGGTAGGGAGTTAATGTCTGACAGATCAAACATGTCACTCCTAACTAACTTGTTCATCCTACTTAGAGAAACATGACCTAGCCTAGCGTGCCAAAGTTGTGCTGGGTTCAAGTTATCGTGTTTCCTTTTAATCGTTTTTGTATGTGCTTCGACATCGCGAGTTGGAACGTCTTTTAATTTTAAGGTGTATAAATCGTTTTCGCGTTCCCCAATTCCAATTAAACATTCATTCTTGTAAATATTGCAAATCGAATTAGCAAACATACAAGAATATCCATCACTATCAAGCATAGAAACAGAAATAATGTTCTTTATTAATTCGGGAACAAATAAAACGTTTCTCAACAACAACTTAAAATCAGAAGACAGAAATAAATAAACATCTCCTATAGCTACTGCAGCAACTCTTGCTCCATTGACAAGCCTCAAGTGGGTCTCACCCTCTCTAAGACGTCGGCTTCTTGTCATCACCTGCAAATCATTGCAGATATGAGATCCACATCCGGTATCAAGTACCCAAGAAGTCGAATTAAGAGACATATTTATTTCAATATAGAACATACCTTTCAATGTTCGCAACTGCTCGAGGTACTCCTTGCAGTTCCTCCTCCAATGCCCAGCCTTGTGGCAGTGGTGGCAAACATCCTCAGACTTGTTTGGTTTGGAAGCCTTTGCCTTTGGCTTCTTGGCGGACTTTTCCTCCTTCGCAGGAGCAGAACGTTTCTTGCTCTTGCGTCTGGGCCCCTTCTTCGTAGAGGAAGAAGAGCCCAGAAGGAGGACGTGTTTGTCCTTCTTTACGGTCCCTTCAAACACTACAAGCATGTTAACCACTTCTTCAAGGGTGGCTGCCAGCTTGTTCATGTTGAAGTTGACCACAAATGGGTCAAATGCAGCGGGTAGCGAGAGGAGAAGTACATCCATCGACAGCTCGTGTGGAAGTGCGATATCAAGGCCCGACAGCTTTTCAACAAGCCCAATCATACGAACCCCATGCTCGCGGACCGAAGTCCCATCGCGCATACGGCTTGTCATACGGGAGACGATCAATACAATTCAAACAATAACACTATATGACATTCATAGGGTGTTTAGATGACTACCTTGCTGGCAACTCGTGCCTGGCTCCGACCAGTTTCTCGAGGAAACCGGCACTTCACGGTAGATGGCGGTAGACTACTGTAGGACCGAGCGCTTGCCGCTTTACCAAAAGCTATAGCTGGTGGTAACGGTGCAACTCCAATCTTTTAAATGTATAGAAAAACAAGCGCCACGGTTCGATCGCTCTACCTTGCAGGGGCAATTATTGCACTCCAACAATCCCCCTCCCAATAATTGCACTCCTTGCAATCAATGGAAATCGAACCCGTGACCTTGGCTCTGATACCAATTGTAGGACCGAGCGCTTGCCGTTTTACCAAAAGCTATAGCTGGTGGTAACGGTGCAACTCCAATTTTTTAAATGTATAGCAACACAAGCGCCACGGTTCGATCGCTCTACCTAGCAGGGGCAATTATTGCATTCAACAACTACGTCAATCAGGTCCACGACCGGATACGAGACTCCTTCGTCAGCCTGCACTAGAAGGCCTGACGAGATCGGCACGGACGGATTCTCCTCGTCAAGTTGGCCGGAACAAATTCCGGCGACTCGAAGCGGTGGCGGCACTAGGCGGCGGCGGCGGCTGCTTGTTTAGAGAGGAGGGGGGCGGCCACTTTTAGGGTAAGGGTTTGAGTGTTGTATCTTGTGTGTTATGATTTTTGGTCTAAGTCTACCTTAAGTAGACTTTAATGATGGATTTGGATCCGGCCCAACGGGCCCGGGTCCAACGGATGAACATTCGGTTCATCCCCATCACCGAGACTTCATCGTAACTCTGATCGCCGATCAGATCGGACCGATCGACTCAGTTTCCAAAACTGAATACTATGATCTGAAAAACCATTTTTCAGAACCCCAGTGCAAAATGACCGTTTTGCCCCTCAACAGCGGGAAATCACGATTTGACCCCTGTTGCTTTTAGGAAGTCGCACTCCTCAAAATCCTCTTCTCATGCTCAACACATTGAGCTGAGTATCCGTGCGGGAATCTCGAATCCAGTACTTGTGTGACCCTCAATGGTTCAGGGATACAGCTAGCCGTGGGCCCACAACCATTGTGGCTCCGGAATCACAATTCCGGACTTGCCCAACGGATCATGGTAAGAGCGTCTAGCAACACCGCCCCATGATCCCCTAGGTATCACTGATAGTGCCTGCAAGAACCAGTTGGTCGTGGTTAGCGTATAGTACGGTCCTTTCAATCCATATATCCCGATCAGATCAACGACCATTGGTAAATCGAGAGTCGCTAAAGATCCGATAGCTATGCGTACATCTTGGAGATCAAATAGTGACATCGCGAGTGTAACTAGGTAAACACATTTACCTAAAACCTTCTAGTACTCTGGCCAGATATTTATACACTATTATCCCCTCAGATAGCATAGGATATCCACGCATGTCTGCGAGCGGTGAATCCTCGACAACGATGCATCGACTCCTACATGCATCGGTGTCTCACCCAATCCCGCCACCTGATGACCCCAAGTGAGTCGGCAAACGAGTCAAAGTGAGACGCCTATCATGTAGAGTCTCAATGACGTTTTGAGTCATGAGGACTAATCAATACAACCAAGACCTCGGACTTATCCACTCGACAAATGGTAACCACTTGGAAAGTCCGAACGAGGGTAGTTCGATAGATCACCAGGTCACTATCTATCTGCATGCTCAGAACATCACAAGGTTCCCTACCAATGAAACATGGTACTTCGCATCGCAGATACTAGTCTCTAGCTCGGGCGGCCTTATCCTCATTTTGACGGCCCAATCGACTAGGAACATGTTCAGAATACACAGTGACTATTAGATGTTTTTTATGATAGCCGTCATACCCACTATCACATCTAACATACACTTTAGTGTATTCTAGGTCTTTACTCAACACAATTGTTAATCATCATACAACACAATGAAAGTAAAGAATGTCATATAAATGAATGCGAATATCATATATAAAGATTGTCATATACAAGAGTCTATAAACCCACACGCCACAAGTTGGCTAGTTGGGCATCTACTCTAACATTCCGGTGGAATCATCCACCCGAGCTGGTCATCCGTAACCATTCTGCACCTCTTAGGACACGAGGCCAGATGATAGACGAGTATTTTATCTCTGCATTAATATCTCATATAGAACCTAAGAAGGTAGATGAATTATTAGCAGACCCAAGATGGATAGAAGCTATGCAGGAAGAACTTAGAAAATTTGAATGTATCAAAGTATGACATTTAGTTCATAGACCTACTAATCAGAACATAATAGGTACTAAATGGGTCTTTAGAAACAAACTGGATGAACATGGCAACATACTAAGAAATAAGGCCAGATTAGTGGCTCAAGGCTATAGACAAGAATGAATAGATTTTGAGGATCCTTTGCACCAGTAGCCAGATTAGAGGCCATACGCATATTATTTGTATACGCAGCTTTTAAAAATTTCAAAGTTATCAAATGGATGTTGAAAGTGCATTCTTAAACGGCATTCTAAATGAGGAAGTGTATGTTGCACAGCATCCTGACTTCGTAGATCATATCAGACCAGATTATGTGTATAAGCTGGATAAAGCTGTGTATGGTATGAAACAAACTCAGAGAGCTTGGTATGATACTTTGTCCAAAGTTTTGATTGAGCATGATTTTGCTATTGGTTATATAAATAAGACTTGGTTTAAATTCGTTAAGAATAATAATGTCTTATTAGAACAGATCTATGTTAATGTGATTTGTCCTGGAATGCAACATAGGGTACTCTTTTCAAATTCTCTCTTGCATTCAAGCAGCAGAATCACAATATATCTCAAATCTTTCATTACTCTCAAATCTACTAACTCCCAATACTTTCAGATGGCTTCTTTCGTTGTTAACGCTCTGCAGGTGAACTTTGAGTCCGTGCTCAGCATGGAAGAAGCTGGAATGGTTCGTATATTCAAGAGCATGGAGACATCGGGTCTTAGAGGATTTTTGGGGATTTCGAGTTCAATGCTTGAGGAGGTAAGGGTAAGCTTAAGCATGAGTCTGCAGCTAGAACACCTCAGCAAAACGGGTTAGCTGACCGTATAAAACGTACTTTAAAAGAAGCTGCTACAACCATGATTACTGATTCGGGAATTTCTAAGAAATTTTGGACTGAAGAAGTTAACACGGCATGCTATACTCAGAACAGATCTATGATTAATAAGCGTCATGGGTGTGACCCCATATGAGATCTGGAATGACAATAAACCTGATATTTCTTATTTCAGGGTGTTTGGATGCAGATGCTTCATCCACAACAATGGTAAAACATATCTAAAAACATTTGATGTTAAATATGATGCATGTATCTTTATAGGATAATGAGCAGCGAGAAAAGCCTACAGAGTCTTCAACAGCAGAACGCTGACTTCCAGCTTGAAAACACTGAAACCGGTGCTGCTTTATGATATCTTTAAGCTCGCGTTCTAGGAACCGAATACACATGTGATCATAATTGGCAGACGGTGCAGCTGTGTCAAATTCAGCACGGTGATTATCTACCCCTTCTGGTTCCAGAAGCCTCAGCTACAAGGTATTACTCAACGGATTATATTCAAGAAATTACCTGGGCTGAGGCGTGCAAAGTATTAATGATAGGAACCACTGCTGCAGCTCAGGAGGCGAAGGAGAAACCAGTTCTTTCTATTGAGAAACCGGCTCAGGCTCAAGAGCAACAAGATCAAGAGGAGGAGCAATAGGATCAAGATGAGGAGCACCAGGCTCCAGAGGATGAGCAACTAGCTCAATAGCATAAGGCGCAGGAAGAATATAACCAGATCGTGAAGCGGAGCAACAGGCTCCAGAGGCAGAGCAACCAGTTGAGCATCAAGCTCAAGAAGGTTTAATCCCGTCCAGTCCAAGAGATCAAGTTTTTCGATTCATTCTTCCGATTCAGTTGGTGATAACGAGGATCGTCAGAGTCCCAATTATTCCTGATTAGCTATTGTACAGTACACAGAGCAAAGAGCTAATATAGAAGCAGAACAAGATTTTGCCCAAGCTGGTCCACAGCCCGTCAACATTTCAAGTACCCCGGCATATTTTGATGTTGTTTTGAACTTAAATCAGTGAATAGAGTCGTCACAACCCTCGAATCCACGGTTAACATGATGCGGTATGATTAAAACATATATGAAACACGATTCTCAAATTTTTAGGCGAGCTTTTTACAAGAAGATGGATGAGGTAGTGGTAGTGACCAGCGTCAATACTTCTCAGACGGTATTGGAAACCAATCTTGTTCGTCAGTTTATAGAAAGTCAACAGCATTATGCTAGTGAGATGGCCTTTGTCAAGTTACAGCTGGCTGAATTGGTCAATCACCTTAAAGAGATCAGTGATGCTAAAAAAGGGAAGGAGAAAGTAGCAAAAAGATACGGCTGCCGTGAGAACTTAGGGGCTTAGATCTTTATTGTGTATAGCTGATTGTACATGTAAAAATCTTACAAAATTAATACAATATCTTTTTTTTCATAAGTTTTGTCATCACCGAAAAGGGGAAAATTGATGGAGAATTTATAAGTTTTGGTGAAGACTAAAAGAGATTAATCAAATCAGCTCAGAGAATAATCGACTAGATCAAGACAGAGCTTACTGCGTTGATTACTCAAACCTGATCGGAGCTAAGCTGGTTAAGGACAAACCAACTCAGGGACTCTAGAGATAAGCTGGTCAAGGAAAAACCAGCTCGGAAGAACAAAACAGATTCAGACCTGATTAGAAGTGCTGAAATATTTTGATAAGAATAGAAAAAATGGACTTTTATTGGATCGATGAAGAAACCAGCTCGGAGCAAAATAGGTTCAGTACAACAATACTCATACCAAGATCCAATCAGAAGCAGATTGTCAAGCTCGGTGCACAACACAGAGTTAACAACGCAAAATACAATCGTGGAAGCATTTAAAATAGTGGCTAAAATTTTTTTCGCTTTGGCCTGACGTAGAAAATCACTTTAAAATACAAAGATATTCAAAATATTGGTTTTACAACAATAAAAAACCAACAACAGCAGATACGATAACAAATACAAGCATAGAGTGACTCTCTAACAGGGTACAACCCCAAATCAGCAATAAAACATTACATCCTTCCGTGGTATTCCCCGGAGGCTGCTCTTCTGCCAAATATAAATAATATACATAACTGGGACACTCTATCCATCTCCAGGGGCACCTCCAGCTGGGCCATCTCCGCGACCAGCTGAGAAACCTGGAAAACCTGGACAACACACAGGCAAACAAACAATTCAGTCCTAGAGGGACATGGGGTCAAGCCCCAGTACGGAGAGCAATATAAACAATAGATAGATAGCAACAGATATAGATGCACGTGCTATGCATGAAACAGCAGAATGCAGGAACAAGGGACTATAACCGAACAGGGAGTCAACGGAGCTCAAGAACCAACTCAACAACTGTCAACAGATCAAACAAAGGATAGTGTCCACAATGTGCGTGAGAGCATGGTAGCTATCCACTCGTCTCAACACACGGTACCAGAGCATAAATCAAATCACTTGACCTGCTCTTTCCAAAGCTCATGAGAGCGTGGTAGCTATCTACTCGTCTCATAGCGGCTAACAGATAACCCAACAGGGAGATGAGGATCACGGTATTGCCGCTCGTCCTCAAAAATCTCCTGGTACAATCGGGTTAGCACAACAACAACGAATGGCTAACAAGATATGATTGTTAGAGTAGATGCCCAACTAGCCAACTTGTGGCGTGTGGGTTTATAGACTCTTGTATATGACAGTCTTTATATATGATATTTGCATTTATTTATGGCGTTCTTTACTTTCATTGTGTTGTATGATGATTAACAATTGCGTTGAGTAAAGACCTAGAATGCACTATAGTGTATGTTAGATGTGATAGTGGGTATGAAGGCTATCATGAAACACATCTAATAGTCACTGTGTATTCTGAATTAGTTCCTAGTCGATTGGGCCGTCAAAATGAGTATAAGGCCGCCCGAGCTCGAGACTAGCATCTGCGATGCGAAGTACCATGTTTCATTGGTAGGGAACATTGTGATGTTCTGAGCATGCAGATGGATAGTGACCTGGTGATCTATCGAACTATCCTCATTCGGACTTTCCAAGTGGTTACCATTTGTCGAGTGGATAAGTCCGAGGTCTTGGTTGTACTGATTAGTCCTCACGACTCGAAACGTCATTGAGACTCTACATGATAGGCGTCTCACTTTGACCCGTTTGCCGACTCACTTGGGGTAATTAGGCGGCGGGATTGGGTGAGACCCCGATGCATGTAGGAGTCGATGCTTCGTTGTCGATGATTCACCGCTCGCTTACTGCGTGGATATCCTATGCTATCTGAGGGGATAATAGTTATAAATCTCTGGCCAGAATACTAGAAGTTTTTTAGGTAAATGGGTTTACCTAGTTACACTCGCGATGTCACTATTTGATCTCCAAGATGTATGCATAGCTATCGGATCTTTAGCGACTCTCGATTTACCAATGGTCGTTGATCTGATCGGGATACATGGATTGAAAGGACCGTACTGTACGCTAACCACGACCAACTGGTTCTTGTAGGCACTATCAGTGATACCTATGGGATCATGGGGCGATGTTGCTAGATGCTCTTACCATGATCCGATGGGCAAGTCCGGAATTGTGATTCCGGAGCCACAATGGTTGTGGGCCCACGGCTAGCTATATCCCTGAACCATTGAGGGTCACACAAGTACTGGATTCGAGATTCCCGCATGGATACTGAGCTCAATGTGTTGAGCACTTGAGGAGGATTTTAGGGAGTGCGACTTCCTAAAAGTAAACAGGGGTCAAATCGTGATTTGCCGCTGTTGAGGGGCAAAACGGTCATTTTGCAATTTAGGGTTTGATGATCTGAAAAATTGTTTTTCATATCATAATATTCAGTTTTGGAAACTGAGTCGATCGGTCCGATCTGATCGGAGATCGGAGTTGTAATGAAGTCGTAGTGATGGATATCGTCATTTGGACCCGGGCCCGTTGGGGCGGTCCAAGTCCACCACTAATCTACTTAAAGTAGAAAAGGGCTTCATTAGTCATAATACACTTGTATCACAACTCACAAGACCTAACCCTAGCACACCTTGGCCGCCTCCCTCCTCTCCAAGCCGCCGCCGCCGCCGTGCCCGCCACGCGCCGCCGCCGCCCCTCACCGGAGTTGCTCCGGCCAACTTTTCAAGGAGAATCCGTCCGTGCTGATCTCGTCAGACCTTCTAGTGCAAGCTGATGAAGGATTCTCCCTTCCGGTCGTGGACCTGATTGACGAATCTACAGCCGCCTACCGTGAAGAGCCGGTCTTCTTGTAATTCCGATTGGAGCCAGGCGCAAGTCGCCAGCAAGGTAATCTACTAATCATCCTATTAATGGTTTATAGCATGATTTTAATTGTATTGAACGTTTCCCGGAGCCAAATTTTAAACTTCCGCTGCGCCGCCAGGAGACGGGATCCGTATCCGCCACGGTTCCCCACAGTGGTATCAGAGCTATGGCTCGGATTCTTCAATACAATACTGCCATATTGCACTGAATCTCGAACGTATCCGCCACGGTTCCCCACAGTGGTATCAGAGCTATGGCTCGGATTCTTCAATACAATACTGCCATATTGCACTGAGTCTCGAATTTTGAATCGATTGAAACAAAAAAAAATCTGAACTTGGCCGCCGGCCGTCGCCGTGCGCGGCGGCCACTCCCGCGCGCAATTGTGCGTGCGCGGCCGCGTGATGTCGCGCCTGGTTGGCGCGCGATGGCCGGCTGTCTTGCGCAAGACGTTGCGCACTGGTAGGCGATCGAAGGCAGGCCGTTGGCCGCATGGTGGCCGCGCATAACGTTGCGCCACGACCGAGAGTTGGCCTCCTGATTCTCGGGAGATGGCCGGCCGTTGCTTGCTTGTGCCGCGCATGGATGGCCGATCGCTGGCCACTGCCCGTGCAAATTGTTGCGCTGTTGATTGCTGCGCTTTGCTCATTGGTTGCGCAAACATGTTGGCCGATTATTGCTGCTGGATGTGCGCTGGTTTGCGCGGCGTGCATGGTGGCGGAGGCCGTAGCCGTGCGGCCGCCGTCCGGCGACGATCTCCGGCAAAATTTTGTGATGGCTGAATTTTACTTCTAGGTTTAGTTCGGGCCTGTCCCGGGCAGCCCATGAAGTTTTCGGACCGATATTCGATATCGGGCCGATTTTGGTCAATTTTGAGATTTTTGGGCCCAAAATTATTTTTGGCCCAATACGATGCAATTAAAATAGCGAAATGCGATTTCAATTGTAAAATATGATTTTATAATGAAATATGATTTTGTTGATTAAAATTTGATTTTATCGACAAAATGCGATTTTATTATAAAATGCGATTTTATGATTAAAATATGATTTTACGATAAATAATTTGATTATTTAATTTATGCATATTAATTAGATTGATTGCATGATTTGGATGATCGAGAGCCGTGCCCAATGTGTTAGGTGTATGCTTTAGGTTTTTACGATTTCGGTTGTATTAATATTGTTGATTATCATTTATTACAGTGGGTCTGTTTGTGGCCCGTTCCCACCCCTTCAAAATGTATCCCTTATGTGTCATGGAAATTTATTGTAAATTACTAGACTTAGTGGGAGGACTTTTGAAGATGGTGGGCCCGATGACGATCAAAGATATTGAAGACCGAAGATCTGTATAACCAGATGCAAATGTAATAGGATTGCATTGCATATTGCATTTCACCTAGGATTGGACCCAGGTCCGTGATTGGCGACCACGGACCGCATAGCTCTCGCGATCGATCATCCCAATGTTTATATATATGTGATATATAGTTAGTTGAATCCGCATGTTTTAAATATGATTTAAAATATACTGCATGAGACCAAATTTTCGAAAATAAAATCCCTCGTTTTAAATGTGATTTAAAACTTATATCAAGATAAATGTTTATTCGATAAACCAAAGGGAATTTAAATTTGTTTAAATTATCCCTACCTTCCATCAACAATGGGTGTACGCCGATGCTACCCATATACATGGCCCGACTCATATTATTGAGGGGGTCATGTATGCCGGAAAGCTGTCCACGCCATTGACAATTGTTGTGAGTCGGTTGGAACTCCCTTTAACGTTGGCTCATATTATTGGGGACGTTAAGGGGACCGTCCTTCACGACTCGACATTGATGGGTCATGTCATCTTGACACGTGATAGTAAACGGCGTCATATTATTGGGCCCTTACTGGACGTGAGGTGAATACATGGAGGTTGCATCGGTTGCAATTGGAAACTACCTTTTGGGGGTCATGGATGGCTGATATTATTCGGGTCCATGATCGCTTGATTGGGCTCCGTGTACCCACTAAAGAAACTTGCTTTCTCGATTTCATTAGAGGGTGGTGAATTCGTTAAAATAGTGGGAGGGTAATTCATAAAACTTAACGACCTTGTTTTATGTATTAGCGATTATTTTATATATAGTTAGTGATGATTGTCTGTTTTCTTTCAGTATTACTGCTTATACAATGTCTTCGTTCAAAAACCCACTCGTTGCTATACTGGATAGCAACAAGTTCACCGGTCTGAACTACCAAGACTGGCTCCGCAACCTCAACCTTGTGTTGGCTTCGGAGAAACTTCTTTATATGATAGAGAAGTGCCCTCCGAAGGAAGCCCCTACCGATATCAGCCCTGAGGAGCTGGTTACGCTTAAACAATGGTGGGACGACGATGTTAAAGCTCGATGCTATGTGATGGCGTCGATGTCCAATGAAATGCAACGGCGCTTTGAGAATACAAAGTATGCTGCTGACATACCTTTTCAACTCAAAGAACTGTATGGGGAGAACTCTCGACATGAGAGGTTCACGACTGTCAAGGAGCTTATGACGAGCCGCATGCGCGATGGGACTTCGGTCCGCGAGCATGGGGTTCGTATGATTGGGCTCGTTGAAAAGCTGTCGGGCCTTGATATCACACTTCCACACGAGCTGTCTGTGGATGTGCTTCTCCTCTCACTGCCTGCTGCATTCGACCCTTTTGTGGTCAACTTCAACATGAACAAGCTGGCAGCCACCCTTGAAGAGGTGGTTAACATGCTTGTAGTGTTTGAAGGAACCATACAGAAGGACAAACCCATCCTCCTTATGGACTCTTCTACGAAGAAGGGGCCCAGACGTAAGGGCAAGAAGCGTTCTACCCCTGCAAAGGAGGATAAGCCCACCAAGAAGCCAAAGGCAAAGGTTTCCAAGCCAAACAAGAGCGAGGATGTTTGCCACCACTGCCACAAGCCTGGGCATTGGAGGAGGAACTGCAAGGAGATAGAGAGCATGACACGTGTGCCATATGCCTCGGCAATAGGTAGTATTATGTATGGCATGATCTCGACTAGACCGGATGTTGCATATGCTCTGAGTGTCACGAGCCGCTACCAGGCCAACCCCGGCCAATTGCACTGGAAGGCTGTGAAGGATATTCTTAAGTACTTACGAAGGACTAAGAATATGTTCATGGTCTATGGGGGTGGTGAACTAAAACTGGAAGGCTACACTGATCCTAGCTTTCAGTGTGACGTGGATGATTCGAAGTCAACCTCTGGATTTGTATTCATGCTCGATGGTGGTGCTGTCTCTTGGAAGAGTTTCAAGCAAGACACCATCGCGGATTCAACCACTGAGGCTGAGTACATCGCAGCATCAGCTGCTGCTAAGGAGGCGGTTTGGATAAGGAATTTCGTCCAAGAGTTGGGCGTCATTCTAATGGGGTTGGTCCAGTCCTGGTGTACTGCGACAACACGGGTGCCGTTGCGCAAGCAAAGGAGCCTAGGTCTCAGCAAAGATGAAATACCACATAATCCGGGATATTGTGGCTAGAGGTGACATAGCAGTTGAGAGAGTCGCCTGTGCGGACAACGTTGCTGATCCACTTACGAAGCCCTTACCAGGACCGTTGTTTGAAAAACATCACGAAACAATGGGACTGCGTCTGATGAGTAGTTGGCTTTAGGGCAAGTGGGAGATTGTTAGAGTAGATTCCCAACTAGCCAACTTGTGGCGTGTGGATTTGTAGACTCTTGTATATGACAGTCTTTATATATGATATTTTCATTTATTTATGGCGTTCTTTACTTTCATTGTGTTGTATGATGATTAACAATTGCTTTGAGTAAAGACCTAGAATGCACTATAGTGTATGTTAGATGTGATAGTGGGTATGACGGCTATCATGAAACACATCTAATAGTCACTGTGTATTATGAATTAGTTCCTAGTCGATTGGGCCGTCAAAATGAGGATAAGGCCGCCCGAGCTCGAGACTAGCATCTGCGATGCGAAGTACCATGTTTCATTGGTAGGGAACATTGTGATGTTCTGAGCATGCAGATGGATAGTGACCTGGTGATCTATCGAACTACCCTCGTTCGGACTTTCCAAGTGGTTACCATTTGTCGAGTGGATAAGTCCGAGGTCTTGGTTGTACTGATTAGTCCTCACGACTCGAAATGTCATTGAGACTCTACATGATAGGCGTCTCACTTTGACCCGTTTTCCGACTCACTTGGGGTCATTAGGCGGCGGGATTGGGTGAGACCCCGATGTATGTAGGAGTCGATGCTTCGTTGTCGAGGATTCACCGCTCGCTTACATGCGTGGATATCCTATGCTATCTGAGGGGATAATAGTGTATAAATCTCTGGCCAAAGTACTAGAATTTTTTTAGGTAAATGTGTTTACCTAGTTACACTCGTGATGTCACTATTTGATCTCCAAGATGTATGCATAGCTATCGGATCTTTAGCGACTCTCGATTTACCAATGGTCGTTGATCTGATCGGGATACATGGATTGAAAGGACCGTACTGTACGCTAACCACGACCAACTGGTTCTTGCAGGCACTATCAGTGATACCTAGGGGATCATGGGGCGATGTTGCTAGACGCTCTTACCATGATCCGATGGGCAAGTCCGGAATTGTGATTCCGGAGCCACAATGGTTGTGGGCCCACGGCTAGCTATATCCCTGAACCATTGAGGGTCACACAAGTACTGGATTCGAGATTCTCGCACGGATACTGAGCTCAATGTGTTGAGCACTTGAGGAGGATTTTAGGGAGTGCGACTTCCTAAAAGTCAACAGGGGTCAAATCGTGATTTGCCGCTGTTGAGGGACAAAACGGTCATTTTGTAATTTAGGGTTTGATGATCTGAAAAATTGTTTTTCATATCATAATATTCAATTTTTGAAACTGAGTCGATCGGTCCGATCTGATCGGCGATCGGAGTTGTAATGAAGTCGTAGTGATGGATATCGTCATTTGGACCCGGGCCCGTTGGGGCGGTCCAAGTCCACCACTAATCTACTTAAAGTAGACAAGGGCTTCATTAGTCATAATACACTTGTATCACAACTCACAAGACCTAACCTTAGCACACCTTGGCCGCCTCCCTCCTCTCCAAGCCGCCGCCGCCGCCGTGCCCGCCTCGCGCCGCCGCCGCCCCTCGTCGGAGTTGCTCCGGCCAACTTTTCGAGGAGAATCCGTCCATGCTGATCTCGTCAGGCCTTCTAGTGCTGGCTGATGAAGGAGTCACCCTTCCGGTCGTGGACCTGATTGACGAATCTACAGTCGCCTACCGAGAAGATCCGGTCTTCTTGTAATTCCGGTTGGAGCCAGGCGCAAGTCGCCAGCAAGGTAATCTACTAATCATCCTATGAATGGTTTATAGCATGATTTTAATTGTATTGAACGTTTCCCGACGCCAAATTTTAAACTTCCGCTATGCCGCCAGGAGACGAGATCCAGATCGGCCACGGTTCCCCACAATGATCTCAACAGGAAAGATGCGTGTATGCCAATACAACAGCTTACGTAAATCAGCACAGAGACCAGTAGTAAGCAACAACGACAACACAGCACACAATACACGCAATACCAGAAAGCGTACACATTTATCCATGCCGAATCCCAAAGCTGTAAGCAAGCTCAAATCCGTACCTTCACTTCTGAGCTACAATTACCACAATTCGAGGTCCCAAGCACTCAGATCTGAAACCTGATAAACCAAGCAACAACAACCAGCTCAGGGACGCAAGGTACAGAAACTCTAACTGGGAGCTATGAGCTCAACCAGCTCTGTCCTACCCTTCAAACACAACAGATAGCTCTAAACGAAGCGCAAGGTAGAATCTAACACTTACCCAAAGCGTTACCTGAACAGAAGAACAAATATGCTCGAAATGCTAACAGACTACACAAGGTAGCTCCTTTCGTGATCTTCTTCCAGCTTAACTCAAGCCTTTGAAAGAGGTATAAGAAGAGACGCCCTGGCAAGAGGAATCCAACGCTACCACTCTTGCTCCAATCTGAGTCTTCTACCACCGGCATCGGAGAAGATAAGGTTCGGTGAACAGTAACTAGGGTATCGCGATAGAGTAAGGTTACGGGAAATATTTCTAAGTGCCGGGAAATAATTGCGAGACCACAGTCAAAGTCTTCTATAAATACAACTTAAATTTCCCAAATCTGATGAACAGTAACCACCGACAACACTGGCTCAAAGCTGATACCCACTCAGATCTGATGTACCACTCCATATCTGGACCAAACGCTAATCCAGCGTGCTACTACCAAACGACGTCGCACCACAATCCAACTAATTCATACAAGTGTCTCGCTAAACGGCGTTGCATCGCTCCTAACCAAAACAATCAGATCCAAATGACCAGATCTGACACCAGCACTGACCAGCGCTCAAGGATACCCAAAACGACATCGCACTGCCTTCCGATCTAGACAACCCAAAAACGGTTCACACCAAACCCTCGAACCAGGCCGGTTACAGCGCTAACAACTAATGCATCTCAAATCTGGTTTCCTCTAAACAACGACGTTTCGCTACCCATGCAGGATATCAACCAGCGTTCCCAGCATGGCTTACGATAACCAGATTTGACCACCAACGCAGACTACCATCGACCAGCACCAAAGACGAAGTCCCCAACCAGTACTTCTCAACTCCCCAAATCTGCCTACTAATACGCAGAACTTATACAACTGTCCAGAGCTGTTCTGATAGGATCAATTAGGATCGAAAATGGGCCTAGGAAGGTGGGGTTGAATGAACTCCTTGGACTTTAAATTTTTCGAAACCTTAAAAATGATTTTACAAGCCTTCGCCAAACTCATATCTGAGTTACCAGATCTGAGGCTCCCAGTCTAAACTCAGAACTGAGGCTCCCAGTCTAAGTCTGATCTCTCGGTTAATAGTAAAAATGTGCGGAAAGAAACCGATCGGGCAGTGAACATTATAAACTAAATAAATACGATACAAATAAAGTAAAATTGCAGGGATCAAGAGTTTGTTTATGGAAGTTCGGATATCAAATCCTACGTCTCCCTTCTTCCTTTGCAGGAAGGTTCCACTAGAAGACTTTGATGTACACAGCCTCTGAATAGACCAGGTCACTGAGCCTCGCTCAAGTGAACTCCTAGAAACTTCTACTACACGCAGATACCACTTTTGAGTTACAAACAATAGTAATTTTCGAACTGATTCACGAAGAACGTTCGTTACAGACTCAATTTGAAAAATACAATGAATACAATATTTTGAGTACTGTAAGTATCTCTAAGATAAGACTAATAACAGAGGAATGTTCTTCGAGATTTTGACAAACTGGGACTTTGAATGTTTTGAACACTTGAATATTCCCAGAAATTTGAGAGCGTGAGAGTATACGAGATAAAATCGATCGAGAGCTTCTTCATTTGAAATCTTCAGCTATTTATACTCTTCAATCTCAACGGTCAGTAGAAACAAATCCCTTTGCATATCTTCATCGTATCTGCATTAACGCTATGCACAAGGTAATCTGCGCTGTCAAGGCTTGATTGACTTATTTACCAAACCGGGTAAACAGCGTATCAATCACTCTGCGTAATGCACGATTTTACTCAAAATAGCTTTGATCTTGTTTCCTTAATTCAAGTTGTGACCGTTGATGTCTATCGATATGTTAATGATAATTTCTGAATACATCCGAAGCTCACTTCTGATGACGCATTGAAATCTGAATACTGCTCTCTTTCCCTTTGTGAAAAGCTACAAGATATGTCTCTTTACTTAAGCCATCACATCTGAATTATCCCCCTTTGTACTTTAAAAAAGTAATGCTCTCTGTCAGATCTGAAATCTGTACTGTTCTTCTTGTAGTACTGAAGCGCTATCATATCTGAAGTCTGAAGAACCTCAAGAACCTTGTGTGGAGTCTGTTCACATCTGAGTCCTTTATTGATAATATCTGAAAATCTCGGATCTGAAATATAACATTTGAATAAACATACCCAGATCTGTTACCGAAGTATCTGAGTCAAATCTGAATGCCCTCAAATCTGAAATCCTGACCCGATAACTGAAAATAACCCGAATACTCAAATCTGATAAGCTCTGACTCGAAATCTTCAACCCGATAATTGAAATCTGAGTAAACTGTTCCCAAATCTTTCGGATCTGAAGATACTTAACTGTAACCGCGATAATTTACTGTCCAGATCTGAGATTCAGTTCTTATCTTGTTTTTGTTCACCAAAACTTTTAAATCTTAACAATTTCCCCCTTTTTGGTGATTACAAAATTTAGCAGCCTTTGACTTAAAAGAGACAAAAATAAATTGCTCCAAGTCTGCTATATATTCAAAACGAAGCAAAGTACAAGAGATTTGTACAAGAACTGAAAAACTGAAAAACTGTTTATTTTTCTCCTAGCCAGTATCCAATGCCTCTTCCTGATCCTTTGTGAGATCCACCATTTCTGTAATACTTTTACTCGAAGATTCGCTCCTGTTACCTCCGCCAGGTGTGTTTCCTCCCTTACCAGAACCAGGTCTGCCACGATCATCAGGAGGAGGCTGCGGACCTTGGCTGCTACCACTTTTGTGAGGAATCAGAATTTAATTTGTGATTAATCGAGTTGATTTGGGATTTATCGCATGAATTTTGGAAGGTTTTACGCGTGAAATTTGATTCCCCATTGTAATTCAGACGTTGCGTTATTGTATAGAACCAGTCGTAGCGAATTTGGGTAAAATCTGTCAACAACAAGCTACTGTAGCGAAGTCAACGCGGGTCAACATTACTGTAGCTCAAGTCTGGTGAATTTTGAATCAGTAGAGATGACGTAGGCATGACGCATTGATATCTGCTGGCAGTAGTTGCATTTGAAGATGGTTGCTGCTGGCAGCAGGCGCGCTTATGCGAGGATCAGCGAGGGAACGACACGTGTTGGTCAACATTTTTGAGTGTTGACTACTGGTTTCAGCAGTTGCGTTAGAGGAGCGACCAGCTGATGGTTTGAGGAATCAATCGCAAGATATCTGTCGACAGATAAAATGACGTATGCGGTGCGACTTCGTTTTGATAAGTTGAAACGCTGCGTTTTGAGTGTTGCGATTGGGTGACCAGCTGTTGGTAGCAATGCTTACGTAACCATTATGACGTCTTTTGGATTAGTTGATGCGTCGTCGTTTTGAGTAATTTCGCGAGATCAGTCGCTGATGGTTGTTGAGAGATATCTGTTATCAGCTTTTGGCCTCTTCGCAAGAGATATCTGTTGTCAGCTGGTGAAGTGCTGCGACGTCGTTTGGGTTAGTTGGAATGGCGTCATTTTGATGTTCTTTTTAGAATGCAACGGCTGGTTGTTTCTGCTGGTTTTATTGAAGGAAAAAGATGGTATCTGCTGTAAGATATCTACTGTTCACGTCGACTGGATGTTTTCGTGGACAACAGCTGTTGGATTTGAGGGTTATATATAGAAGTGTTGATCGACACTTAGAATTATTGAGAACCTGATATTTCTTATCTTCGTATTCAAACCCTCGATCGACACTGTTTATTCGAACATTTCTCCCGTCGATTCCCATCGATTCCATCCTCTGTTTTTGATGATCTTGGTGGCGCTGGACTCCCCTAGCTTAGCTCTTTCGTTGGCTACCTATTTTAGACTTTGAATTAACGTTGAATTGGAGGATTGGAGCTGCTAGCGTTCGAAGCTTTTGGAGAAAGCTGCGCCGTGCGTTCCTCTTGCTAGCGTGAGCTTGTGGGTGAGCTTTTCTTGTCGATTTGAGCTTTGTTCTTGTCGTTGGTACCTGCGTGGATTCTTAGAACTTGAGATTAGTTCTGGCCATAGGTATTTGAGGGAGTATGTTTAGATTTGAGCCAAGATGTTAGCTACCTTGCACAGATTTCAGTTCCCAGGATTTTGGTTGAGCTTTGTCGTGAAGTTTCAAGGGCCGTAGACTTGATTTAGTTGCTGGCCGTTGAAACCGGTTAAGGTATATTGAAGTTGTGAAGGTACGATTGAGCAACCCTTAGCAGCTTTGAGCATGAACATGACTATATTTCAGTGTTGTGAAATCTGTGGAATTGTTGATAGGTGTTTACGTGAATCAGTTGCTGAATTGCTTGAGTTATTCTTACTGCTTTCATGTAATATGCCTTGTATGCATTATGCATTGATATTGATTGGCATACACGCATACATATTGAGCCTTGACAGATTGATTTGATGACCTGATTGGGTGCCACGTTGTGACTGGCCGATCGTTGAGTCGTGCCCGAAAAGTCCAACGCTATCATCGGAGTGGTGACTACCGGATTCGAGTGTCTACCACCGAACTGTGATGGGCTGACGGGCCCCGATGATCACGGATCGATGATTTCCACCGGCTGATTGGCTATGCGTGGTTTAGAGGCTTGATTTGATTTTCCAGTTGATAGACTGGTCTAGCTATCCGATTATTCGATAGCCCTCATGCATTCATAGCATTGATTTATGGCATGTTGCATGTTTAGCTGTTTTGATAGCTCTTCGTACTGAGGCTTGACCTCGTATTTTGTTTTCCTGCTTTTGTGTCTTGGGTCTGTGTTACCCATTTGCACGATCTTCAGGTAGCCAGGCTGGACAGAGCAGTGGTACAGCTGGTCGACCCCCGTTCCCATGAGTCCCAGTTATATTTATAATATGTACTGAACCGGGGGATGCCCCGTGTTTCTATGTATTGGGGATTTATTTTAGACTTGAGATTTATTGTTGCCTGGTTTGTATAAGTTTGAGTTAACTTATATTTTGACTATCGATATTTTGGATGTATGTTTTTACTTTCACCCCGTTCCCATGAGTCCTAGTTATATTTATAATATGTACTGAACCGGGGGATGCCCCGTGTTTCTATGTATTGGGGATTTATTTTAGACTTGAGATTTATTGTTGCCTGGTTTGTATAAGTTTGAGTTAACTTATATTTTGACTATCGATATTTTGGATGTATGTTTTTACGTTCAGGCCCAAATGATTTCGAAAAATTTTTAAGCCCTGATTTTAGATTCCGTGTTTATGCACTTATTTAAGTGTTAATTGTGAGTAATTAGCACGGGGCCTGACATTTTTGGTATCAGAGCTTAAACTGGGATAAGCTCGATTTCTTTTGATCACAC
>KV017643.1:351377-381546 GCA_001598015.1 Dorcoceras hygrometricum | reverse complement strand
TACTGGTGCAAAGGTCTCATCAAAGTCTATGCCTTCCATTTGTCTAAATCCGTGAGCTACCAGTATAGCTTTGTTTCTAACAACTACGCCATCTTCATTCAGCTTGTTCCTAAAGACCCATTTAGTTCCTATCACTGAATGGTTAGAAGGTCTAGGAACTAGTTGCCATACTTTATTTCTTGTAAATTGACTAAGTCCTTCTTGCATTGCATCTATCCAGCTCGGGTCAGCTAAGGCCTCTTCTATTAGCTTTGGTTCTATATGAGATATGAATGCTGAATCAAAGTGATCATGTATGAGCTGGCTTCGTGTACGAACATGCGAGTGAATGTTATCTATGATATGCTCGGGTGCATGATTTCTATTCCACCGAAGATCAGATCCGATTGGATTTTCTCCTTGTTCAGTTTGGATGTTCGATTGGTTGGATTGATCTGGATTGTCTGTCACCATTGATAAGGGCTTTGTTGTTCCAGATATGGATCAGATACCCATTGATGTACTGCAGGATCTGCTTGCGTATCCACTTGAGCAGTAGTTGGTCCAACATCCGCAACTGGCACACTAGATGAGATCTGTTCCTGCACAGGTTCAACGTTAGTCAAATCAATGACTACTGGGTTACCTGCAAGATCTGCTTGTGCGTTATCTTGTTGTGTGTCCAGATCTGGTTGGGGATCAGCTGAATGCCTTTGTTGTGGCACGTCGTCATCTGATTCATCAAGACTGAGGTTGATTCCAGACGTGAACACAACTCATGTAAGCTCTCAGCTTAATTTGATCGGAAGTTGTTTTCGTCAAACACCACATGTGCTGATTCTTCGACCGTCAGACTTCGATTGTTGAACACTCTATAGGCTTTGCTCACACCTGAATATCCGAGAAATAAACCTGCATCAGATTTGGCATCGAAAGCTGTTAAGTGCTTTTTACCGTTATTATGAATGAAACATCTGCACCCAAACACCCTGAAATAAGATATATCAGGTTTCTTGTCACTCCAGATCTCATATGGGGTAATTACATGGGTCTTGTTAATCATAGATCTGTTCTGAGTGTAGCAAGCTGTGTTAACTGCTTCTGCCAAGATTTTTTGTGAAATACCAGAATAAGCAATCATAGATTGAGCAGCTTCTTTTAAAGTTCGATTTCTCCTCTCAGTTAGCCCGTTCTGCTGAGGAGTTCTGGCTGCTGAAAGCTCATGCTTTATCCCAATGTCTTCCAGATAAGAGGATAGCTTATAATTTAAAAACTCAGTTCCTCTATCAGATCTTATCCGGTTGACAGTACAAGATTTGTCATTTTGCAAACGTTTCAAAAGCTTAATCAGCTAGTTAGCTGTTTCAGATTTTGATTTTAAAAACAACACCCATGTAAATTTTGTAAAATCATCAACAACGACAAGGGTGTAATTCGTTCCCCCTAATCTGGTTACGGGTATTGGACCAAAAAGATCCATATGTAAAAGCTCCAAGCTTCGGGAAGAACGTTGACCATTTTTCTTTTTTAAAGTAGATCGAATCTGCTTACCCAGCTGACATGCTACACAAATCTTGTCTTTTGAAAAGTTTATTTTGGGCATATCAGAAACCAATTCAAGCTTACTCAATTTGGCAAGAGTTTTAACGTTTAGATGGTTCATTATTTGGTGCCACAGCCAGCTCTTGGAAGAGTCAGCTGCTAGGAAAATCTGTTCAGATCCCATATGCTCTGACCAATTGATAATGTAGGTATTCCCTGTCAGGCCTCGTGCACAACACAGAGTTTAACCACGCAAATACATAGCGGAAGCAATAAAATAGTGGCTAAAATTTTCGCTTTTGGCCTGACTGAAAGATAACATAATTTAAAATACAGCAATACTAAAAATATCCCGATTTTTAAAATAAATCAGTACAACAGTACAGCATTCAACAGACACAAGCACTACAGAATACAACTGGACTACAATAAATTACAGGGCACTCCCCGGCTAATAGTGCTTATACATATATTCTATACGCTAACTGGGACACTCTAACCACCTCCTGGGGCACCTCCAGCTGGTCAACTCCACGACCAGCTGAGTAACCACGGTAACCTGAAAGCACATACACAGACAAACAACACCAGCCCCAGAGGGACATGGGGTCAAACCCCAGTACAGAGAGCAATATAAAAACAGCAAATGGAAAGCAACAGATAATATGCAAATGCTATGCATGAACAGCTGAGTACCGACGGAAGGCTACAACCAATGGCAGGGAGCCAAAAATCTCAAAGCTGATCAAGAACAGATATGAAGCAACTGAGCAACAGTGGCCACGGGGTGTGTGAGTATATGGGAGCTACCCACTCGTCTCAACACACGGTACCAGATGCAAAACACAGCTCAACCTGCTGTTGCCCAACTCATGAGGTGTGGGAGCTACCCACTCCGCTAATAGTGGCTAACGGATCCCAGCAGGGAGATGAGGTACGGGAGTTACCTGCTCAGCCTCTAACAGCATCCTGGTACGCACAGAGCAATACAACAAGGCACAAAGGGCACGGTTACAACAGATCTGAGCTCAATATGATAAATGCATGTATGCAACTGATAAAATGTCCAACATAGAACATATGCAACGAAGCAAAGCATACACAGCAGCAAGCATAATCACCCATGCTCAATCCAAAGCTGTAAAACAAGCTCACATCCGTACCTCAAGTCTTCTGAGCTATAATTACAACAAAGCAGTCCCAAGCAACACAGATCTCACACATGCTAAGCCAAAAATAGATACTAACTCAGGGACAGAAGCATAGAAACTACGAATTGGGATCCACGAGCTCAACCAAATTTGTCCTACCCTTCTTACACAACAGAAGGCTCTAATAAAAGCACAAAGTAGGATCTTAACACTTACCCAACAATCTACCTCAACGGCAGACGAAATCCGATGCTTATGCTAACAGACTAGAGAAGGGAGATGTCTTCGCACACCTCACCAGACGAAGGTGTGCGAAGACAAACGAAGCGTCTTAGCAAGATGAGTCCAGCGCTACCACTTTCACCTCAGTCGGAGCTATCTACTGTCGGCAATCGGAGAAGATAAGGTTCGATGAACATTAGCTAGGGTATCGCAACAGAGTTCGCTCATGGGAAATATTCTAAGTTTCAGGGAAAAATAATGGACAAAGGGTCAAAGTCCTCTAATATAACTCAAATCTGCTCATATCTATTGAACAGATCCCACCTACAACTTAAGGTACGAAGCTAATTTACCACTCAGATCTAAATCTCTCATCAGATATGACCTTACGCCAAAATAGATCCCGAATTACTCAAACGACGTTGCTCCCTACACACTCAGATCCTATCGAATCTGGAAGCCAACGCTACTCACCTCTGGAGACCAACACCTCAAATCTGCATCTCGCTCGCTAGTCCAAAACGATGTCGTTCCAACTAATCCAAATGACGTAGTTTATCTAATCGCTGCAGAAAACACGCTAGCGTACTTACATCTGCCTAGCGACAACAGATTCCATCACCACTGCTGAACACGATCACTCAATGATGACCAACACTCACATCTGATCAAATTCCGCTGAAATTCTGAATTGATCCAAGACTGATTTCAGGACTTATACAAACCCGATAGCTTCGCCAAGTATACTAACTCAAAGCTTGCTCATCCAGATTTGCTTACTCAAGTCTGAATCCCACAAAATCCGATAATTAACTCAACTAATCTTTCTTAACTTTTCGGGTCTCACATTCCCCGATCTTTTGCCTACCAATACAGTCAAACCATCTGGATTCTGAACTGTGCATGTGTGCTTTTGAAATTTAACTCTGTAACCATTGTCACACAGCTGACTTATACTAATCAAATTATAGCACAAATTTTCAACGACAAGAATATCATATATAGAGATGTTACCATGGGTAAGCTTACCCTTACCCACAGTGTTACCGTGAGAGTTATCACCAAAAACAATTTTGGCTCTTTTGTGTTGTACCACATCTTACAGCAGCTTTGGATTTCCAGTCATATGTCATGAACAACCACTATCCAGATACCAGATGCTAGATTCTTCTCCAGCTTTGTACCTGTTACCCTGCAATCACGAAATAGATTTTGGTACCCAATTTTACTTGGGTCCAGATCGGATTACCCCTTTCGGGACCCATACTTGAATTATTTTAACAGTCTTCCGAGTGTGTGAGTCCATAAGGGTATGTGCAGAAATGTTGTGAGATCTGTTGATCTTTGGCTTAGTATGTGGACCATTCAGATCTCGTTGGGGCCCTTTACCCACGCAGATTTGACCTTGTTAGAACCATGCCTGGACTGGTTGGGAACAGATGACTTAGAACCAGCTTTCGCCTTATCTTTCTCAAGTCTGTTCTTTAGCCAGCTCGGCTTGGAGTTCTCAGGTCTGATATATGCGATACCAGCTTTGCCTTTTTGGTTCAGTTGCCCAGAGGTCTGCTCATCATACTTTACCGACTCATAAGCATTGTGTATCACACTAGCTTTGACAAAATTCATCTTTTTGAACTTGTCATATGCTAGATCTAATTGAGTACTCGTTCCCTCAAAGCTGCTTTCTCCAACGTTGAAACCCAAGCCAGATTTGTCATTCAGTGGCTTTTGGATCTCATGCAACTTGTTCAAGGAAACAGAAGACTTGGTACAGGAGCTCATCACTTCATTTAACCTTTCGTTTTCAGATTTGCGCTCACAAGACCTATTTCTCAAGAGATCATTCTCAATCATCAGCTTACTCAACTCAGTCTTTAAACTGTCAGTTTCCTCAAGCTGAGCATTTCTTGATTCAACTGAACTATTTTTCAGACCTTTCTTTTCGGCTTTGATTTCCTCAAATGTCTGTGATAGCTTTCGGTACTCATAGACCATCTCGTTGAGTGCATTGATCAGGTATTCACGTGTAACTTCAGAATTAGAAAAATCAAATACCTCATCTTCTGTAGTGGTCTGATTTGCCTTCAAGCAGTGAACATCTTCTGGCTCACTGTCACTAGATGAGGAGCTGCTTGAGGTTGAATCTGAATCTGAATCTGCCTAGTTTTTGTTGCTTTCTTCCCCAAAAAGCACTTTACGATCATTCTTTCGATTGGGCCTCTTATCAGATCTGGTCCTCATCCTTCTCTCGTTGGATCTTTCTTTGGATCTGTCGTCCTTCTTCTCATCTCTCTTAGATCTGTCCTCCTTCTTGGGCCTGTTGCAATCTGCTGCGAAATGCCCTGGACGACCACAATTATAACAGTTCATATCAGTAGGTAGCACTTTACGATCATTCTTTCGATTGGGCCTCTTATCAGATCTGGTCCTCATCCTTCTCTCGTTGGATCTTTCTTTGGATCTGTCGTCCTTCTTCTCATCTCTCTTAGATCTGTCCTCCTTCTTGGGCCTGTTGCAATCTGCTGCGAAATGCCCTGGACGACCACAATTATAACAGTTCATATCAGTAGGTATCTTTTCAGATTTGTTATAATTAAAATAAGGGTTAGAGGATCTTCTCATGAATTTCCCAAACTTCTTGACGAAGAGGGACATGATTTCATTGCTCAGTTGTTCGGCAGACTTACTAGTGCTTGGAGAGCACTGTTCTGATGTTGTTGCTGCAAGAGCTTTTGTTGGTTGTGATGTTGACGGTCCATACTCAGATCTGGTCTCCAGCTCGAACTCGTAGTCTTCGAGGTTGGCAAACAAATCATGGAGCTCAAGCTTATTAAGATTTTGGACTCCCGCATCGCCATGGTCTTGACATCCCACTCCCTGGGCAATGCTCTCATCACTTTAAGTGCCAACTCTCGGTTGTTGTATCCCTTGCCAAGACTGGTCAGCTCTATTACAACAACACTAAATCTTTCATCGAACTCTGTCATGGCCTCTCCATCTCGCATCTTTATCGACTCATAATTCTGCTGGGCCACGGTCAATTTATTCTCCTTGGTTTCGTCATTGCCATCACAGATTTGAGTCAGTTTCTCCCATATTTCTTTGACAGTGGCACAGGTTTTGATCTTGCTGAACATATTCTTGTCCAGCGTCTTGAAAAGAATATCCTTCGCCACATTGTCCAGATTGGCCTTTTTCTTGTCCTCAGTTGTATATTCATGTCGGTTCTTTCCCACCCACTGAGGTGCGCCATCAGTGATAGCTATTGCAGAGTTGGCTTTCATAATCTTCATGGGTCCATCAGTGATAACGAACCACGTGTCATCGTCTTGAACGGCCAAATGAGCTTGCATCCTAATCTTCCAGTTGTCATACTCCTCCTTGGAAAACATAGGAATTTTGTTGTGAGAATTCGATATTGAAATATATAAGCACAGAAGATGGAACTTGTGGTTCAACACGACATCGTTTTGCCTCAGCGGATCTGATGACGTCAGCCACAGGAAAGCACTAGACATCATGACGTCATCATCTTATTTAGCTTAAATGTTCTTAACAGACATGATGACGTCAGCAGTACTAAGATTGCCAATCGATAGACATGATGACGTCAGCAGTCAATACTAAGGTGTCAATCGACAGATATGATGACGTCACCAGTGCTGATATTTGCAAATGGATTATCCTATCTCTCAACAGTAAGGAACTGTTCATTCGTCTTCTTCAAGGAAAGATCTGACGATAGAAAAGATTTTAGGCGCAAGCATAAAGAAGATTCAAATTCGATCGTATACTCATTTGGAAAAGATCGATGATCAAAATAAGAATCACTCATACCGCCTGAAATTAAGGAGACGAGGTTAGTACTATCTTTGGAAAAATAGTACACATTGGCAGAGGCGATTTCAACGGGAAAGCACTCATAAGGAAATGATACTCACATCCCTGACGAAACGCAATTTGCCATATACTGAAGCTAGATTGACGGCGTTCCACTGTCAGGAATTCAAAAAGTATTTGCTACCTTATCTGGATTCATCGACCGTTGCACGAAGATTATAAATAGCAGACATTTTGCTTTGAAGAACAACTCTTGCCACTGCTATTGCAAAAACGCTGTCAAAATACTCCCAGAGCTTACTCTTCGCTGAACGCATTAAAAGCTCCAGCACTCGAAGAATCTTCACTTTTGATATTCATTGTTATATCTTCGAGTGTCACTCTCTGATCTACGGTCTCAAACAAGCATCGCGAAGTTGGAACCTGAGATTCGATGAAACAATTAAGGAATTTGGTTTCTCTATCTTTTACATTACGCACTATTTTATTACTTGTGTTTATTTACTGTTCACAAATCTATCGGTCATTTTCCGCACATATATTGTTGGCCGAGAAATTTGAATATAACTGAGATATTCTTAAGTCTGGTAACTCGGACTTAAGTTAAGCAAAAAGCTTGCAAAACATTTTAAAAGAATTTTCGAAAATCGAAGGAGTTCATTCAACCCCCCCTTCTGAACTCCTATTTACTTAGTGATCCTATTTCTGGGACCATCAGAACTGTTCAATAAATGAGATACACATGCTCTGATACCAATTGATAGGATCAATCAGGATCGAAATGGGCCTAGGAGTTCAGAAGGAGCGGGGGGGGGTGGGGGGTTGAATGAACTCCGGATTTTAAAGTTTTCGAAACCTTAAAAGTGATTTTACAAGCCTTTTCCAAACTCATATCCGAGTTACCAGATCTGAGGCTCCCAGTCTAAGTCTGATCTCTCGGTTAACAGTAAAAATGTGCGGAAAGAAACCGATGGAGCAGTGAACAGTATAAAGTAAATAAATACGATGCAAATAAAGTAAAAGTGCAGGGATCAAGAGTTTGTTTATGGAAGCTCGGATATCAAATCCTTCGTCTCCCCTTCTTCCTTTGCAGGAAGGTTCCACTAGAAGACTTTGATGTACACAGCCTCTGAATACACCCGGTCATTGAGCCTCGCTCCAAGTGAACTCCTAGCAACTTCTACTACACGCAGGTACCACTGTTGAGTTACAAACAATAGTAATTTTCGAACTGCTTCACGAAGCACGTTCGTTACAGACTCAATCTGAACAATACAATGAATACAATATTTTGAGTACTGTAAGTATCTCGAAGATAAGACTAATCAGAACAGAGGAATGTTCTTTGAGATTTTGACAACTGGGACTTTGAATGTTTTGAACGCTTGAATATTCCCAGAAATTTGAGAGCGTCACTCGCTCCAAGTGAACTCCTAGCAACTTCTACTACACGCAGGTACCACTGTTGAGTTACAAACAATAGTAATTTTCGAACTGCTTCACGAAGCACGTTCGTTACAGACTCAATCTGAACAATACAATGAATACAATATTTTGAGTACTGTAAGTATCTCGAAGATAAGACTAATCAGAACAGAGGAATGTTCTTTGAGATTTTGACAACTGGGACTTTGAATGTTTTGAACGCTTGAATATTCCCAGAAATTTGAGAGCGTCAGAGTATACTAGATAAAATCGACCGAGATCTTATTCATTTGAAATCTTCAGCTATTTATACTCTTCAATCTCAACGGTCAGTAGAAACAAATCCCTTTGCATATCTTCATCGTATCTCCATTAACACTATGCACAAGGTAATCTGCACTGTCAAGGCTTGATTGACTTATTTACCAAACCGGGTAAACAGCGTATCAATCACTCTGCGTAATGCGCGATTTTACTCAAAATAGCTTTGATCTTGTTTCCTTAATTCAAGTTGTGACCGTTGATGTCTATCGATTAGGCAATTGATAATTTCTGAAGACATCTGAAGCTCACATCTGATGACGCATTGAAATATGAATACTGCTCTCTTTTCCTTTGTGAAAAGCTACAAGATATGTCTCTTTACTTAAGCCATCACATCTGAATTATCCCCCTTTGTACTTTACAAAAGTAATGCTCTCTTTCAGATCTGAAAATCTGTACTGTTCTTCTCGTAGTACGGAAGCGCTATCATATCTGAAGTCTGAAGAACCTCAAGAACCTTGTGTGGAGTCTGTTCACATCTGAGTCCTTTACTGATAACATCAGAAAAGCTCGGATCTGAAATATAACATATGAATAAACATACCCGGATCTGTTACGGAAGTCTCTGAGTCAAATCTGAATGCCCTCAAATCTGAAATCCTAACCCGATAACTGAAAATAACCTGAATACTCAAATCTGATAAGCTTTGATTCGAAATCTTCAACCCGATAACTGAAATCTGAGTAAACTATTCCCAAATCTTTCGTATCTGAAGATACTTAACTGTTAACCACGATAATTCACTGTCCAGACCTGAGATTCAGTTCTTATATTGTTTTTGTTATCACCAAAACTTATAAATTTTATCTTATCATGTTCTAAACACAAATATAGAGAAACCCGATACGCTCACCCAGCATACCAGCTCAAAGCTGATCCATCCCAGATCTGCTCACGCCAAATCTTGTCTATCCAAAACCCGATTAATTAACTCAATTAATCCAATAATCTTTCGGGTCTCACATTCCTCCCCCACTGAAAATAAGATTTCGTCCTCGAAATCAATGAACAACTCCAGAACTGAACAAAACCTCAACTAACTAACCAACACTGGAAAACAAGATACGCGCAGACAACCAACAACCTCTAACACGCAACAAGAGGCTACTAACCAAGAGTTCAGATAACTGGAAAACAACAACAAGCAAACTAGCTACTGGAGTTAATGCAAGATCTACTCAAACTGATGAAGCCATTCACGTTGCATTTTCTCATCTAACTCCCACGTAACTTCTTCTCTACCATGTTTTCTCCACTGGACTATCACCAAAGGAATGGTCTTGTTCCTGAGCCGTTTCTCCTTCCTATCTAAAATCTGCAAGGGATATTCAACATAGCTCAAAGTTCTATCCAGCTCCACCTCGTCAGTTCGCAACACATGAGAAGGATCTGGCTCATACTTCCTCAACATAGACACATGAAACACATCATGCAATGAGGACAGATGTGGTGGCAGTAACAAGCGATAAGCCAAAGGACCGATCCTCTCCACAATCTCATAAGGTCAAACATAACGAAGAGCTAACTTACCCTTGAGAACAAATCTCATCACACTTCTGAAAGGAGAAACTTTTAAGAAAACCATATCTCCAACCTGAAATTCGAGAGGCCTACGCCTGCGGTTCGCGTAGCTAGCTTGGTGATCTTGTTCAGCTTTCCTACGTTGTCGAATCAGATCTACTTGATCTCTCGTCTGCTGCACAAATTTCTGGAGAAGGCAACTGCTTCTCCCCCACTTCTTCCCAACAGATTGGCGATCTGCACTTCCTACCATGCAATGCCTCAAACGGTGCCATACCAATTGTCACTTGGTAGTTGTTATTGTAAGAAAACTCAACCAAAGACAATGAATCTTTCCAGCTAAGGCTGAAATCCATCACAACAGCTCTCAACATATCCTCCACATTCTGGATAGTCCTCTCAGATTGGCCATCAGTTTGGGGATGATACGCAGTACTCATAGCCAATCTGCTGCCCAAAGTTGTTTGCAAACTCTTCCAAATTCTGGAAGTAAACCTCGGATCTCGATCTGAAACAATAGACACAGGCGCTCCATGCAATCGCACCATGAAATCTATGTACAGTTTTGCCATTTTCCTCAAAGAATACGTCATATTGTAGGGAATGAAGTGAGCTGACTTCGAAAGTCTGTCTATAACAACCCAAATGGCATCACAACCTCTGCTGGAACGAGGTAAATGGGTCACAAAATCCATTGCTACATGCTTCCAATTCCATTGGGGCACTTCTAAACTCTGTAATAAACCACCAGGTCTCATTCTTTCTACCTTAACTTACTGAAAGTTCAGACAACGCGCGACAAAACCAGCAACATCGCTCTTCAAACCTGCCCACCAAAAGTGCGGCTTCAAGGCATGGTACATCTTCCTTGCACCAGGATGGAAACTATGCCTACTACAGTGTGCTTCCCTCAAGATCTCCTCCTTCAAATCAATCAGATTTAGCACTACCAACCTGCCATGAAATCTCAAACCATCAGATGAGACAGAATAATCTTCCAACTGTCCAGCTCGAGTCTTCAACTTCAACTCATGGATAGATGGATCTGTTCTTTGAGCTGCCCTAATACTTGAAACAATCTGTGGCTCCACTTGAAAGGAAGAAACCACAACATAATCCTCACCTGGGTAAAAACTCCAACCAGTAGTGCTTAGATTCTCATGAACTTTCGAAATCTGCAACGAAGCAAGCATCGCCACTTGAGCCTTCTGCTCAATGCATCAGCATCTACATTCACTTTCCCAACCTGCCATGAAATCTCAAACCATCAGATGAGACAGAATAATCTTCCAACTGTCCAGCTCGAGTCTTCAACTTCAACTCATGGATAGATGGATCTGTTCTTTGAGCTGCCCTAATACTTGAAACAATCTGTGGCTCCACTTGAAAGGAAGAAACCACAACATAATCCTCACCTGGGTAAAAACTCCAACCAGTAGTGCTTAGATTCTCATGAACTTTCGAAATCTGCAACGAAGCAAGCATCGCCACTTGAGCCTTCCTGCTCAATGCATCAGCATCTACATTCACTTTCCCAGGTTGATACGGAATCTTGCAATCAAAATCCTAAAGCAGCTCCATCCATCTACGCTGTCTCATATTCAAATCTGGCTGAGAAAACAGATACTGAAGACTCTTGTGGTCTGTATACACCACAAAATGCTCACCATATAGATAGTGACGCCAAATCTTCAAAGCAAAGACCTCTGCTTCTAACTCCAAATCATGAACTGGATATCAAGTCTCATGCGGTTTCAACTAACGAGAGGCATACTCAATGACTCGACCATTCTGCATCAAAACACAACCCAATCCATTAAGCGAAGCATCTGAACAAACCACAAAACCTCCTGAACCTAAAGACAAAACCAGCACTGGCGCTGTAGTCAGCTTATCTTTGAGCAATTGGAAGCTGTTATCACATTGCTCTGTCCAAACAAATCTCGTATTTCTGGGTCAACTGCGTCATAGGATTAGCTATACTAGAGAATCCCTCGATAAAGCGTCGGTAATAGCTAGCCAATCCCAAAAAGCTACGAATCTCTGTAACGTTCTTGGGACATTCCCAGTTCACTACAACCTCTACCTTACTGGGATCAACATACAATCCATTGGCCGAAATGACATGACCCAGAAACACTACTCTATCCAACCAAAACTCGCATTTGGAGAACTTAGCATACAGCGCGAGTCTCGTAGTGTTTGGAGAACCAACCTCAAATGCTCCTTATGCTGCATCAGATTCTTCGAGTACACCAAGATGTCATCGATAAACACAATCACGAACTGATCTATGAACTCTCGAAAGACTCGATTCATCAAATCCATGAAAAATGCAGGGGCATTAGTCAAACCAAAAGGCATAACCAAGAACTCATAATTCCCATACCTCGTACGAAACGCAGTTTTTGCAACATCTTCCTCTCGAATGAACAATTGATGGTACACCGAACGTAGATCAATCTTAGAATACACAGCTGAACCCAGAAGCTGATCAAACAAATCATCGATCCTTGGTAAAGGGTACTTTTTCTTCACGATAGCCTTATTCAGTTGCCGGAAATCGATGAAAATCCTCATTGAACCACCTTCTTCTTCACAAACAAGATAGGAGATCCCCACCATGACATGCTCGGTCGAATAAAACCTTTCTCCAGCAAATCACTAAGTTGTACCTTCATATCCCTCAACTCGGTTGGCGCTAAACGATACGGGGTTCGCGAGATTGGAGTTGTACCATGTACCAACTCAATGATGAAGTCGATCTCCCTCCTCGGAGGAAAGCCAGGAATCTACTCGGGAAACACGTCAGGGAAATCACAAGTAACAGGGATGTCACCAAGCTCCACACATGACGAAAAGGATGCGTCCAAAGCATAGATCATGAATCCAGAACTCTCCAACAATAATAGGCCAAACATCTCCATCGCAGAGATCAACGGAATCTTTGATTGGGAATCTTGGCATAGAAGTTCCACTTCTCGCCAGACTGGGGCCGAAAACGCACAAGTCCGTGAAAACAGTCCATGGTGGCCCTAAAACTAGACAACACGTCCATTACCACAACGCAATCGAAATACCACATCACTAAACGAATCAGGTTCGCTATCAACACATTCTCACCAAACCTAAGAATGTCATTCAACAAAATCTCTTGGGAGAACAGGCTCGAGTCGCAATAGAAACAACATCACATAAGGAAGTGGTATGCAAACCATGCTCAACCACAAATGCATCAGCTATAAACGAATGTGATGCTCCAGTATCAAACAATACACGTGCAGGAAAATCAAAGACAGTACAAGTACCTACAATCACTCCTCCTGGCGTGCCCACTGCTTGCTCCCTAGTCATGGAATTCACCTGGGCATGCTGAGGTCCTGAGAACTGAGGCTGGGAAGACTGTCCAAAACGCAAAGGACCAGACTGCTGGAACGGCCTATGCTGAGTCTCTCCCATCCTCTACTGCGGAGCAGGAAAAGAACGACCTCTAGATGATCCCCCAGACCGACCCTGCGATGGGGCAGCGGTGTGCTGAGATTCAGCCAATGGGCACACTCTCACAAAGTGTCCATATTGCCCACAATTGTTGCACGCACCCTGAACCCCCACACACTGCATCGAGGGGTTTTTTGCCTCCACACTGACAACAAAAGATGGCCCTAGGGCTACTACTGTTGCTAGAACAATCGGAACCAGAAGAACTAGAACCCAACTTCTTCTTGAACTGATGGACACGAGGCCTAAACCTGTAGCGCCCAGACTTTTGCGCTGACTGCTGGGACTGCTGCTGAGATGATTGGGGAAAACTGGGGAGGTTGCGCCCCTAGAACATTGGGACGTGAACCTTGCACCGCTGGAAGCGAACCCGAGACCTGCGGTTCCTCAACTCTTCCTCGATGTCCATTGCCTTGTCCACCGCATCTGCATAACTGGTAGGTGAACTCGCCAACACCAAGGAATATAGATCCTTGTTAAGCGCCCTTCCAAGAAACGGTTCCTCTTCGCCCTCTCTCGACCAGACACATGAGGAACATAAGCCAAAAGAGAAGAAAACCTTCGAGCATACTCTCCAACCGACATAGCTCCCTGAACCAAGTTATCAAATCTAGCTCCCGGGCATTCACATAAGATTCCGGAACATACTACTGACGGAAAGCTGTACAGAAACTATCCCTAGTAATCCCTGCACGAGTCTCCTCAAGAGTTCGGGAAGCACCTCTCCACCATCGCTCTGCATTCTTCCTCAGCTGAAAGGTCGCCAAACTCAATCTGCACTCATCATCATAGCGCACCCTATCAAACAGTCCAGTAATGTGTTGCAGCCAGTACTCTACGTCGGAGCTACCCTCGTCACCATCGAAAGTCTGAGGATTCATACGCTGAAACCTCGCCATGATTAATTCCATCTCATCCACACGGGCTGCCAGCACATCAACCTCGTCGTCAACCTGCCTAGCACGCCTACGACCAGGAATACTACGCTGAATCTCCTCATTTTGACCCTCAGATTCTGCCGGAATCTGCCTGGTAGCTCTACCCCTACGTCTAGGCGGCATCTAGGAAAACACTAATACAGTAAGATCACATAGCAGGTATAGCAGATAGTCAAGCACATGCAACAAGCAACAAAGTGCCTAGACTCAAGTGTGATCAAAAGAATTCGAGCTTATCCCAATTTAAGCTCTGATACCAAAAATTTCAGGCCCGATGCACAACACATAGTTAACCATGCAAAATACAATCGCAGAAGCATTTAAAATAGTGTCTAAAATTTTTTCGCATTGGCCTGACGTAGAAAATCATACTTTAAAATACAACGATATTCAAAATATTGGTTTTAAGACAACCGAAAACCAACAACAGCAGATACGATAACAAATACAAGCATAGAGTGACTCTCTAACAGGGTACAACCCCGAATCAACAATAAAACATTACATCATTCTGGGGTATTCCCCGGAGGCTGCTCTACTGCCTAATATATATAATATACATAACTGGGACACTCTATCCACCTCTTGGGGCACCTCTAGCTGGGCCGTCTCCGTGACCAGCTGAGAAACCTGGAAAACCTAGACAACACAGAGGCAAACAAACAATCCAGCCTCAGAGGGCCATGGGGTCAAACCTAGTACGGAGAGCAATATAAACAGCAGATAGATAGCAACAGATATAGATGCACGTGCTATGCATGAAACAACAGAATGCAGGAACAAGGGACTACAACCGAACAGGGAGTCAACGGAGCTCAAGAACCAGCTCAACAGCTGTCAACAGATCGAACAAAGTACAGTGGCCATAATGTGCGTGAGAGCATGGTATCTATCCACTCGTCTCAAAACACGGTACCAGATCATAAATCAAATCACTCGACCTGCTGTTGCCAAAGCTCATGAGAGCGTGGTAGCTATCCACTCATCTCATAGAGGCTAACAGATAATCCAGCAAGGAGATGAGGAGCATGGTATTGCCGCTCGTCCTCAAAATAGCTCCTGGTACAATCAGGTTAGCACAGCAACAACAAATTGCTAACAGATATGAGCTCAACAGGAAAGATGCGTGTATGCCAATACAACAGCTTACATAAATCAGCAAAGAGACCATCAGTAAGCAACAACGACAACACAGCACATAATACACGCAATACCAGCAAGCGTACACATTTATCCATGCCAAATCCCAAAGCTGTAAACAAGCTCAAATCTGTACCTTCACTTCTGAGCTACAATTACCACAATTCGAGGTCCCGAGCAAAAATGGCTAACAGATATGAGCTCAACAAGAAAGATGCGTGTATGCCAATGCACCAGCTTACATAAATCAGCACAGATACCAGCAGTAAGTAACAACGACAACACAACATACAATACACAGCAATACCAGCAAGCGTACACATTTATCCATGCCAAATCCCAAAGCTGTAAACAAGCTCAAATCCGTACCTTCACTTCTGAGCTACAATTACCACAATTCGAGGTCCCGAGCACTCATATTTGAAACCTGATAAACCAAGCAACAACAACCAGCTCAGGGACGCAAGGTACAGAATCTCTAACTGGGAGCTACGAGTTCAACCAGCTCTGTCCTACCCTTCGAGCACAACAGATAGCTCTAAACAAAGCAAAAGGTAGAATCTAACACTTACCCAAAGCGTTACCTGAACAGAAGAACAAATCTGCTCGAAATGCTAACAGACTACACAAGGTAGCTCCTTTCGCGATCTTCTTCCTGCTTAACTCAAGCCTTCGAAAGAGGTATAAGAAGATACGCCCTCGCAAGAGGAATCCAATGCTACCATTCTTGCTCCCTGAGTCTTCTACCGCGGGAAATCGGAGAAGATAAGGTTCGATGAACAACAACTAGGGTATCGCGACAAAGTAAGGTTGCGGGAAATATTTCTAAGTGTCGTTGCGAGACCACAGACAAAGTCTTCTATAAATACAACTTAAATTTCCCAATATGATGAACAGTAACCACCGACAACACTGGCTCAAAGATGATACCCAATCAGATCTGATGTACCACTCCAGATCTGGACCAAACGCTAAACCAGCGTGCTACTACCAAACGGCTTCGCACCACAATCCAACTAATTCATACACGTGTCTCTCTAAACGGCGTCGCATAGCTCCTATCCAAAACACTCAGATCCAAATGACCAGATCTGACACCAGCACTGACCAGCGCTCACGGATACCCAAAACGACATCACTGCCTTCCGGTCTAGACAACCCAAAACCGGTTCACACCAAACCCTCGAACCAGGCCGGTTCACACAGCGATAACAACTAACGCATCTCAAATCTGGTTTCCTCTAAACGACGGCATTTCGCTACCCGCGCAGGATATCAACCAGCATTCCCAGCATGGCTTACAATAACCAGATTTGACCACCAACGCAAATTACTATCGACCAGCGCCAAAGCCGAAGTCACCAACCAGTACTTCCCAACTCCCCAAATCTGCCTACTACTATGCAGAACTTCTACAACTGCCCATAGCTGTTCTAAACACAAATATAGAGAAACCCGATACGCTCACCCAGCATACCAGCTCAGAGCTGATCCATCCCAGATCTGCTCACGCCAAATCTGGTCTATCCAAAACCCGATTAATTAACTCAATTAATCCAATAATCTTTTGGATCTCACACAGATGAATCAAGATTACAATCTGGAATAGCACAGAATGAAGAGATGAGCAGATCAGCTTAGAGAAAATTAGAGACCAGATCAACTTAAGATCATTTTAGAGAAGTTCAACGCAGCGACCTGATCAGAGTCAAGCTTAGTAAAGACAACTCAGCTAAAAGGATTTCAGATTAGTTTTAAGATATCGCATACATCAATTAACCTTGATTTGATGTGTCGACTTCTCAGGATCTCTTTATAGTCGTTGGAAATATCTTTACCAAATTCCAGATATACAGAGATTTGTTTTCAACTAAGTACAGCTAAAAGAGGAAAGCATTTAATGAAAGATGTACGTGAACAGTACAGACTCCGCAGACATATCCTTTGGATCTATACGACGTGTCTACTAGTAACATTTATTATCATTGATCAAAAGAGTATAAATTGGAGAAGCAGATCAGTTTGGGAAGACCTTACAACTCAAGTATTGTGAATGCTAACACAAGTATTGCGGATACAAGCAATGTGAACAACATACAAGAGCAAACTGAAAACAGAGTTCACATTTTCTCAAACCAGCTCTCACAAAGAGTGACACACACCCCGCTTGTTATTATCAACTTTCTGTGTCACACAAACTGTCAAGACACTATGTAGTATTGAGCTTTCTTTGTAAATCAAAAACAGAGCGTTGAGAGCTGGAATAGCCAAACCAGCTTAGAGCTGATTATTGTATTCTAGAACAGATCGTGAGTCTGTTTCTGTTGTAAATATTGCTAGGAGTTCTTGCAGCCGCTGGCTGTCGGACCGGGTTGTTAAAAGCTTTGTAATAATCAAATCTTCTAGTGTAAATCCTTCAAGTTTGGAAGAAATGGATACGTAGGATTTTAAGCTCCGAACTTCCAGAAACAAATCCTATCCTTTTATTTATCGCATTTTCAGTTGAAGTTTTCAATCTGTTCACTATTGAATCGTGTTATTTTCGCACAAATATTTTTGTTACACAAGACAACAGTTTACACTGAGATTCTCCAAGCTGATAACTCAGCTTAGAGGTTAGCAAAGGGCTGTAAAATCTTTTTAAAAATAGTTTTCTTCAAAAATTAGCAAAGGAGTTCATTCACCTCCCCCCCCCCTGAACTCCCGAGCCGTATTTTCGATCTTAACATTCATTGTACATCTTTTACAAAGAAATAAGTGCTAAAAATGATCCTAAAAAATCTGATATGTATTAGTGAAAATGAGTCGATATTCACAAGATTGATAACAATCGGTTTCTTTTAACAGTGTTTTAACTTTTGCTCAAGTGCTCACCTATTTTTTCTTCTATGTCTCTCCATGTGATTTGATTTTCCGGCTATATATAAGTTTGTCCCACAATTCTGAGCAATGTAGTTTTCCGAAAACAATCTAGGATCATTTAATGCTTCATGTATAGCTTCCCAAAATGGTACTATGTATTAAATGTGGCATGTTAATTTTAAGCTTATGATACAAAATTTCGGTATGTCTCACTTATTCGATATTTGTACTTGCCTAATTGTGTATCCTTATATCAACTGCTTTAATATATGAGTCCTTTCCTAGTCAACATCTGTAAGTTCATGATATGAGTATGTATGATGAGTTGATTTGTTATGTTCTTCTCAACTTATTTGGTTTTATCTGAGCTATTCAACCTAGTATGCTTATCTGATCTGAACTGCTCGTGAATTACCAAACTGATCTGTTTATCTGATCTGAACTGCTCTTGAGATGACTCACACCAACTAATCCAAACTTCTCGCTGATCTGAATTACTCCTTAGTTACTCAACTGATCAGCTACACAGTTCTATCAGTTTAGGATAGAAAACATAGCTCGGGAGTTCAGAGGGGGGTGAATGAACTCCTTTGCTAATTTTCACGAAGATTGGTTTAAAAAGATTTTAGAGTCCTCAGCTAACCTCTTAGCTGAGTTACCAGCTTGGAGGATGTCAGTGTAAATTGTTGTCTCGTGTAAGAAAAATATTTGTGCGGAAATAACACGATTCGACATTGAACAGGTTGAAAACTTAAACTAAAAACTGAATGCAATAAATAAAAGGTTCAGGTTTTGTTTTTGGAAGTTCAGAGCTTAAACTCCTGCGTCTCCCCTTCTTCCTCAACAGGAAGGATATCCACTAGAAGATTTGATTATTACAGCGCCTGTAACAACCCTGTCCAACAGCCAGCAGCTGCAAGAACTCCTTGCCCTCTTACAACAGAAACAAACTCTCGATCTGTTCTGAAATACAACAATCGGCTCTAAGCTGTTTTAGCTTTACAAGCTCTCTCACGCTCTGTTTATGATATAAAATGAACTCTTAAGACTACAGAGTGAGTTTCGATAGTTTGTGTGAACAGAAAGTTGATTTTACAACAACTTTCATGTGTGTCACTTTTTGTGAGCTGGTTTGAGAATTGTGAACTTTGTGTATGGTTCGTGGACTTTTCTATTATCGCTTCTATGTTGTAATCGCATTACTTGTGTATGTCTCTCCGAATTGATTTGCTTCTCGAATATATACTCTTTGGATCAACGGTATAGACACGTCGTATAGATCCAAAGTGAGTTATTTGCGGAGTCTTTAATTCTTGTACTGTTCACGTTCATATTCATTAAATACTTTCCTCTTGTAGCATACATTTCGTCGTACTCAGTTGAAAACATATCTGTGGTATATCTGAAATTTGCTAAAAGTAATCCCAACGACTACAAAGAGATCCTGAGAAGTCAACTCATCAAATCAAGTTAATTGATGTATACGATACCTTAAAATAATCTGAAATCCTTTGAGCTAAGTTTTTTTTACTCAGCTTGACTCCGATCTAGTCGTGGTGCTGAACTGCTATAATCTGCTCCGAGCTGATCTGCTCTAATATGTTCTAAGCTGATCTACTCATCTCTTTGTTCTGTACTGTTCCAGATTGTAGTTTGTACATTTTCTTCTCTGATTAGATCGTGGTATATAGGATTGTTGTATTGAACTTATTCTGCACCGAGCTGGTTTGTCCTAACTGGTCTCTCAGCTGGTCTGATATCATACTTCTCACTTCGAGCTGGTTTCTCAACTGATCCGATATGAAGTTCGTTCTAACTGTTCTGTCCAGATTTTCTCTGTACTTCTAACCTGATATGATCTAATTCTGTTCTTCTTTGAACTGATAAACTGTTCAGATTCTTTCTGCTCTTCTACTCTGATCTGATCTGTTCTTCAAAGCTGGTTTGTCCTCAACCAGCTTGGTTAAATTCCCTGAGCTGGTTTGTCCTTAACCAGCTTAGCTCTGATCTAAAGTCTCTGAGCTGGTTTTCCTTAATCGACTTTGCTAACCAGCTTAGCTAACTAGCTTAGCTCCGATCTGATATGAATGATCAACGCTGTAAGCTCCGTCCTGATCTGGTCGATTATTCTATGAGCTGGTTGATTAATCTATTTTTGTTTTCACCAAAACTTAAATTCTCCATCAAACTCAATAATGTATGTTTTGAAACTTTTCAGGTCGTTATATATTTGTAATTGATTTGTCGTATCTAAATTACTTAGTCTTTAATATATGTTTCTTTTAATCAAAACTTAAATTATTCTCCACAATAATTCCTATCTAAATTTATCATATTAAATAAGCATGTGATCATATTATACATATTAAAACTATAAAATCAAATGTTTACTCAATTTTCTATTCAGATATCATAATTAATTTATTTTCTCATCACAAGCATGTTTAGGCACTTCAAATTTTTGTTTTTCGTTATTGGTATTTTCTATTTTACAACGCCTTGTTTTATATTATAATAATTTACTTCATTGTTATATTCCTATCTATTTTTAATCATCTTACTTTTTCCTATATTATTTAAATATTTATTTATTCATTATTTTATATGACGGATACTTTTGGCATGTTTTTCTTTTTTTAATTAATTTTCTATTTATTATAATTTTATAATATCAAATAAGTAATTTATTTCTTTATTTTCTTTTACCTACTAAAAGAATCATTTTTTTACTCAATTTCAGGTTTAACATCATAATTAATTAAGTTTTTTATCCTATTCATTTTAAATCACTTTACTTATTCAACTTTTAATTCATTTTAATAATAAAAATAAATAAATCTAGTTTACTAGGATTTTAGGTTGTGATATTTAAATTTCACCGATTTACTTCTTTCAACACTTAATTCATTTTAATCTAACTCTAATTTATTAAACTTATGTTAATATTTGTTTTTGGTTGTGATACTTAATTAAATTATATGGTTGAAAATACTATTTATACATAGTTGGTCTATTAGTATAATTGACATTAATATTAATGAGTTTTAAATCAATTAAAGTGGGAGATATAAAAAGATTTATTCATATTAAAATATCAATTTTTTTTCTATTTATGCCCCTGATATAAAATATTTGAAAAGATATTGTTGGTTCGGAAATACTCGTAATATTGGTGATACAAAACTTGTTGTTGTATTTCTAATATATATTAAACTTTGCAAATGACTAGTAACAAAGTTGAAATGGTAAAGCCGCAAAAAATTATGAAAAAGTTCAATCTGATGAATCCAATAGAGCATCTAGTGAAATTGGACAAACAAGAAAGTTTTCTCTGTAAGTACAAAGAAAGTTGTTGGATCTGAAAACAGATCAATCTTAATTTTGATGAACACAAAACTTGTTGTTATGTCTAATGAGTTTACTTGAGCGCGTAGATCAAGCTAGAAATAGAACAGAGGGGAATAGGGTTTAGATCAGATCAGCTGAACAGTACAAGCGAGGAGCTGAGCTCAACTGAGAAGGATATTCAGAGAAGATCAGATTAGAAATGCATTTCAGATCATAAATTAGATAGATCATTACAGCATAATAGATCAGAACAGATGAGATCAACTCAGAGAAGTAAATTAGATAAGATCATATCAGATGAGAAGAGTAGATCGAATCAGAGTTGAGCAAAAACATAACCGAGCACAAAAGCATCACAATGCAGAGCAGATTAGAAAAGAATAGTTCAGTGAACAAATCATATTGTAGCTTCGCATTATATCAGAGTAGAACAAATCAGTGTATCAGTTAATAACATAGCCTAATGAACAAAATAAATCAGAACGGAGTTTGAATCAGATCAGCACATGCTATCAGCTCAGAAGAACAAATCAGTTTGAACAAGATTAACTCAAGACATAACAGAAGCGGATCAAACTAATTTGCTCCTTTTGACAAAGATCAGCTCAAAGCAGTTAAAGAACAACATAGCCTTAGCTAAACCTGCACAAAGAAAGAACAACAAGTACAAAGGGTCAGAACTTTGCAGAAGACTTTTGCAATGGCTAGAACTTATGTCCGACATTTATATCAGATCAAAGGCTATAAATACAATTGCATTGATGCAAATTAAAAAAATAAGGAGAGAGACAAAGAGAAGGGAAAGAAAAGAATGCAACAACAATAGACGAGAGTTTCATAGATGTTGAAATGAATTGAAGATCATTAGATAGACGACAATGTGTGAGGATACATGAGAGAACACATTATAACAGAATAGTCCTCACTCACACACATATATGAGAATTGAGTTTAAACAGATTAGAGGAATGAATAAGATTAGACAAAACCTGTCTTTGCACAAAGACGTTAAACTGAGTGTTAGTAGTCTTGGCATAGAGATGTAAAACATATACGACATGGAGTCTAGGAGTCTCAGTTTGGACAATGTGATAAGTCCCAGTCGAGGTGGCTTGCACAAGTTTTTGTATGAGTCTTCTAGTGAAGTTTTCCAGTTCAGAAGATGGGGATATGTAGAAATAGTGGCTTCGAATTTCTAGAAATAAACATTTGAGTATTTCTTTACATTTTTTATTCATACATGTTTTATATTTATTTTCAGAGAGTATGTTGAGTATGTTCGCTTGGTATTTCAAACCCAACACGATATAGTTTTCTGTGTTCAAACCATCAAGAATTAGAGTTATTGCAACTCCATCAGATTGCATTGTTTTTCTGTTCTACGCTATTTTCTCTTTGAGGGATGTTTAGAACATGTGTTCAAACCTTTATCTTTTCTAAAACAAATTTCACTGAATTAAATATCAATCAGACAATTTAAAGAAATCCTCCTGATAAATTGATTATCCGGAAAAAAAAGACTTTACGAATACAAAAAGTTCATTCGCATAAAAAATCACTTTTGGATAAAAGGAATTCTACCGGATAAAGAAGTTCACTGTAAATGAATCTTTCAAGAAGTGCTTCCAGATAAAATAGATCATCAGGAGAAAGTAGAGTTTTCGGGTGAAATAGAGTTTCTGGATAAAAGAATTCTTCCAGATAAAGAACTCGTCTGAAAAAAAAAGAAGTCTGCTGCACACGATCAATGATCTGCACTACATAATGAAAAAAATAAAGAATATTTTTTACGCTTAAAGATTTTCACCGGATAAAGACGGATAGAAGATCTTAGCAGGATAAACAGTCTTCCACTAATAAAAAAGTTCTTCAAGATGATCAAGTCCACTTGGTAAGCTATAGAGGTGCTTGTTTTAAGGAAGATATTAAAGGGCATTCAATTCGAACAGAAATATTTTGGAAAAAGTACTAATAACTTTCGAAGTTGCTGGTGCTCTAAGTTATGAAAGTTCAAATCAACATGCACATGCATAGCACTTCAAACATGGATTATTGTATCCATCACATGAACGTTGCAAGAATACCTACTTAAGGAGAAGAAGAGAAGAACGAGGCATAAAAGAGGTGAAAAGAGAAGGGATAGTGGCATGGAAAGAGAGTTTTTCTCAAGAAGGGGAGTTTAAAAGGATATATATGTGTATAAACTGAATCAAATCAACACGGACATATTCAGTGACTTCTAAGCTTACCTTATTGAATATTTTTCCACTTAACAAATGCTTATAGAATTATGACATATCCAAGACCAAGTGTATTTTGTATTATGTTGTGTCATTACTAACCCTAGTGTGCCATATATATAGTAGAAACACATGGGTTCAACTAGTAGCTAGATGGGCCCTTGGCTAGTCCAAGCCCATGTGAACACAATTTGAGTCCATCATCATGACATTATCGTAATCCCGATCAACGATCAGGTGTCGTCAATGATCTTAGTATAAAAAACAGTTTATTACAATGCAGAATCGAATTCCTCAACCATGGATTATAAAATATGACAGCTTAACTCTCCACCACTGATTCTGGAAATCACACTCACATCCTCCATTGTGTCATACTCAATACCTTGAGTCACATACCTCAATGAAAATTAGGAAAACAGTACTTTTGTAACCCTCAATGGTCAGGGTTATAGCTATTTGTGGGCTCGCAACTCCGTATGACTTGTAGAACACATTCTTCGATTTACGCATCGAAACATGGTAAAGCATCTAGAAACATCACCCCATGATTCCCTAAATATCATTGGTAGTTTCAGCAATAACCAGTAGGTAATGTTTAGAGTACAGTACAGTCCCTTCAGATCAAATATCCTGATCGAATCAACGATCATTGGTGAATCAAGAATATTTAATGATTATATATCTATGCAATACATATCTGAGATCAAATAGTGACAGTGAATGTGAAACTAGGAAAACCATTAACCCTAATTCACATAGAGTACTCTGTACAGATATTTTTCACACTATTATCTCTTCTGATCACACGGGATATCCACATATTTAAGCGAACAGTGAACCCTTCACAACAAAGGATGGAATATTACATGTGTGAGACCTGGAAATAAATAATGAGATTAGTTGTTGGATTAATCGGTGTTTGAAGCAATTCTGGAAACTTTGGTTTTGTGGTGAAAGCTGGTCGGTGGTGAAATCCAGTCGCAGTGTGAAATTGGTGGCGCTATAGATCTAAACATCATCGTTTAGGTGAAGTCTGGTAGCGTGTTTTGTTGATCAGACGTTGGGGAAACAGCAGCGTTTAGTTAAGTTGGTGCGACGCCGTTTTGGGTACCAGCTACGAGAGATTTGTTCGTGTGTGCGTCGTCTGGTTGTTTGTTTCGTTGAGAGCAGACATCAACGCCAGTCAACTTTCCTGTTGCTTGCGTCTGGTTGTTTTGCGTGAGAGTTACCAACTGGATGATGTAGGATGTGCGACGTCGTTTTGGTTAACGCTAAGAAATCCAGATGTTGGGCTATACGACGCCGTCTAAATTAGTTGGGACGCAGCGTTTTAATTATGGCGTCTGGTATATTTGTACGTGACTGCTGGTTGGGATTTTAGTAGCGCAACTGCTGGTTTTGTCGGTGGACATTTTAACCAGATTTCAGCAGCTGCGAGATGTATTTAAGGAAGAATTGGTCTTCGATTTTGAGTAGCAGATCCCATACTTAGCGAAATATTCTCTCGATTGTCGACCTCTGTTTCTCGAACCCTAGTACTGTTCACCGTGAGTTTCTCCGGTGAATTCCCGTTGATTCCGGCCACCGTTCGTCACGTTTGAGGTAGCGTTGGACTCCTCTCTTGAAGCTCTTTTGATTGATAGCCCTTTTGGAGGCTGTAGTGGGCTGGAGCAAAATCTCGAAGCTACTGTCTTTCTGCCGTGTGGTTGTGCGTTCAGGTAGCCTTTCGAATTTGTGATGAGATCTTGTTCCTAGCCTTGAATTGAGCTTCCTGTTAAGTTGTATTAGGGTGTTAGTTGCTGGTTGAGCGTAGGACTCCCAGCCGTGACTTTCTGTAGTTGGCCGTGAGCTTTTGTTGATGTTTTCCCTGTATCTTGCGTGTGTTCAGCAGGTCAGGATCAGATTTCACGGGCCTTGAATTGTGGTAATCGTTGCACAGAAAGTGAGGTACGAATTTTGAGCTTGTGATAGCTTGTAAGTTGCGTGAGATACAATGTGAGGCTGCTGGGATGTTTTGGTGAACATGGTAGTGTATTGCTTGCTGTGCATCGGTGTTTATGCTAGATGTTTTATGTGAATTGCATACACGCATTTGTTCACGCATACAGATCCCTCGTGTATTGTATCATGCAGCCTTGTATCTTGTTGTATTGTTGTTGTTTGATTCTTACCAGGATGCGAGGGCGAGCGGAGATACCGCACTCCCATCTCCCTGCTGGGTTTGTTAGTCACCATGCGCCGAGTTTTTAACTACCACAATTCATGGGCGAGGCAACAGCAGGTCGAGTTGTTTGATGCATCTGGTATTCGGGTGTAGTATCAAGGCGAGTGGCTCATTATCACACTTTGAACAATCCCCGTGGCCACTGATTCGTTGCAGATCTCGTGGAGCTATGTTTGATTTCCTTGGCTCCCTTTTCGGTTGAAGCCTTCAGTCGTTATCCGGTGTCTCATGCATAGCATCTGCATTTTATCTTATGCTTTTCTTTAGCTGTTTCAGTTGCTCTACGTACTGGGGTTTGACCCCATGTCCCTCTGGGACCTGGTTTGTTTTTCTTGCTTGTGTTGTTTTCAGGGAACCCAGGTTTTACAGCTGGTCGTGGCTTTAACCCAGCTGGAGGTGCCCCAGGAGGTGGTTAGAGTATCCCAGTTGCGTATAACATATTTATATGTATCAGTACAGTTAGCCAGGGTATGCCCTGTGCTTAGTTGTTGTATCCAGTGGTTGGAGTCTGATACTTGTGTTTGAATGCTATACTGTATTGTTATTGCTTGTAACCATTTGTTGTTTGGTCGGTTTCGTAAACTGGGATATCTATTTTGAGTATCGCACTATTTTAAATTATATTGTTTTAAACCTTCAGGCCAAAAGCAAAAATTTTACCCGCTTTTTATTAGCTTCCGCTTGTTTGTGCGTTGTTTATCTCTGTTGTGAGCACGAGGCCTGACAGTTTTGGTATCAGAGCTTAAGCTGGGATAAGCTCACTTTTCTTGATCACACTTGAGTCTAAGCACAGTGTCGTGTGTTGCATGTGCTTGACCTATTTGATTATGTGTTGTATATTGTTGCGATATCTATGCTGTATCTGTTTTGTGTTGCTTATCCTGTTGAGTGTATTCGTAGATGCCGCCTAAACGTCGTGGTAGAGGTAGGGGGCAGTTTGAGGAATCGACATGATATAACGAGGATCAGCGTAGTGCTCGTAGTCGTAGCCGTGTTGGGCATGATGAGGAGGAGGAAGTTGGTGACATCCATCTGCTCCGGTGGAGCGGATGGATGTCGTTATAGCGAGGTTTCAGCGGATGAACCCTCCGGTCTTTAATGGTGACGAGTCCAGTGAGGATGCAGACTCGTGGCTCCGGAACATTATTGGTCTTTTCGATCGGGTTCAGTATGATGATGATCTTCGGCTGAGTTTGGTGACCCTCTTGCTTAAGAAGGCGGCAGAGCGCTGGTGGCAAGGCGCTTCTAGTACCTTGTTGGAGACCGGCGTTGGGGTCTCTTGGGGCAGTTTTTGCGAGACCTTCCGGCAGGAGTATGTACCCGATTCTTATGTGAACGCCCGTGAGCGGGAGTTCGATCATCTGGAGCAGGGCTCCATGACGGTGAGGGAGTATGCAAGTACGTTCTCTTCTTTAATAGCGTATGTTCCGCACGTTTCTGGCCGGGAGAGGGCCAAGAGGACCAGATTTCTAGAGGGCTTGAATGAGGAATTATATCTGATGGTGCTGACCAGCAAACCCAAGACGTATGCTGAGGCAGTTGATAGTGCCATTGATATTGAGGAGGGTTTGCGGAGTCGTCGTGCTCGTAGGCAGCAGGTGGCTCAGGGTGGTCGTTCCACTGGTCAGGGGGCGCAGTCTTCTCAGGCGTCCCAGTCAGCCCATCAGCCCCAGCAGCAGCAGCAGCCTCAGCAGCAGGTGGCTCAGCAGTCTGGCCGCCAGAGGTTCCGACCCCGCGGTCAGTAGTTCAAGAAGAAGTCGGGTTCTGGATCTTCTGGTTCAGGCAGCTCGAGTAGCAGTGGTTCTCGGGCTGATTTTTGTGGTTTTTGCGGTGGAAAGCATCCTTCTATCCAGTGTGTTGGTGTGCATGGTTCCTGCAACATTTGTGGTCAGTACGGGCATTTTGCTAGAGTGTGTCCGTTAGATGGATCACAGCAGACCGCGGCCCAGCCACAGGGTCGTGGAGGTCAGTCTAGGGATCGTTCCCCTCAGTTTCAGCCGCCCAGGATTGGTGAGACTCCGTTCGGTCTGTTCCAGCAGCCTGGTCCATCGTGATTCGGATAGTCGTCTCAGCCTTTTTACTCTGGACCTCAGCATGCTCAGGTCAACGTCGTCACTAGGGAGCAGGCGGAGGAGACGCCGAGTCGGGTGATCGCAGGTACTTGTCTCATTTTTGATTTTCCTGCGCGTGTGTTGTTTGACACTGGTGCATCGCATTCGTTTAATTCCGATTCGTTTGTTATTGAGCATGGTCTGTGTACCATCCCTTTGCGCGATGCTATTTCTGTTTCTACCCCTGGCGGTGTGAGCCTGTTTTCCTAGGAGGTTTGTTAGATGGCGTGTTGCGGTTTGGTGAGCATGTGTTGTTGGTGAATCTGATCGTTCTGATGTTGTGGGATTTCGATTGTATCGTTGGGATGGACGTGTTTTCCAACTATAGGGCCTCCGTGGATTGCTTCCATGGGATTGTTCGTTTTAGGCCTTTGTCTGGCGAGAAGTGGGACTTCTACGGCCGGGATTTTCGATCGAAGATCCCGTTAGTCTTAGCGATGGAGATGTTCAGTTTGTTGTCCTTAGTGTTGGCACAGTGGCGGATCCGTATCCCATTTCCCGGGGGCACAGCGGAAGTTTAAAATTTGCCCCGGAAATCGTTCAATACATATAAATCAAAACATAAACATACATAGGATGTTTTATCGAATGCTACCTTGCTGGCGTCTAGGCGCCTGGCTCCAACCAAATTCACAGGGAATCTGGCTCTTCACGGTAGGCGGCGGTAGATCCTCCTAATCTGGTCCACGACCGGTAACAACTCCTTCGTCAGCCTGCACTAGAAGGCCTGACGAATTTGGCACGAACGAAATCTCCTCGTCGCGATGGTCGGAACAAGTCCAACCACGAAGGCGGCGGCGCAAGGGTCATGTGGGAGAGGGAGGGGCGGCGCTCAAGGTGTAGGCTAGGGTTTGGTGTGTGATGTTATGTTGTGTTCTAGCCCTAGACCAAGTCTAGTATTTAAAACATACATGGGCTTGAACCGGCGCAATGGACTTGGGTCAAGCCCATGTCCATATGAACATTCGGTTCATTTAAATCATCATGGCCTCATCATAATTCCGAACGACGATCTGATCGGACCGATCTACTCAGTTTCCAAAACTGAATATTATGATGTGAAAACAATTTTTCAGACCACCTAGTCCAAAATTACAGTTTAGCCCCTCAACTTTGGGAAATCGCAATTTGACCCCTGTTGACTTTTAGGAAAGTCGCACTCCCTAAAATCCTCCTCCTATGCTCAACACATTGAGCTCAGTTTCCGTGCGGGAATCGTGAATCCAGTACTTGTGTGACCATCAATGGTTCAGGGATACAGCTAGCCGTGGGCCCACAACCATTGTGACTCCGAAATCATAATTTCGGACTTGCCCATCGGATAATGGTAAAGCACCTAGCAACATCACCCCATGATCCCCTAGGTATCACTGATAGTGCCTGCAAGAACCAGTTGGTCATAGTTAGCGTACAGTACGGTCCTTTCAACACATATATCCCGATCAGATCAACGACCATTGGTAAATCGAGAGTCGCTAGAGATCCGATAACTATGCATACATCTTTGAGATCAAATAGTGACATCGCGAGTGTTACTAGGCAAACCCATTTACAACACATCCAGTACTCTGGCCAGAGATTTATCACACTATTATCTCCTCAGATAGCATAGGATATCCACGCATGAAAGCGAGCGGTGAATCCTCGACAACGAAGCATCGACTCCTACATGCATCGGGACCTCACCCAATCCCGCCACCTAATGACCCCAAGTGAGTCGGTAAACGGGTCAAAGTGAGGCACCTATCATGTAGAGTCTCAATGACGTTTCGAGTAGTGAGGACTAATCAGTACAACCAA
>KV017643.1:294750-323762 GCA_001598015.1 Dorcoceras hygrometricum | reverse complement strand
GAACGTAGTGGCCGATGCTTTGAGCAGGAAGGCTAGTGAGATGCTTGCTTCGTTGTATATATCTAAGGCAGGAGCATCTTAATACTACGGGTTGGAGATTTTTATCCGGCTGATGATTGTGTTGTGGTTTCTTATTTTCAAGTGGAGCCACAGATCGTTTCGACAATAAGAGCGGCTCAAAGGACTGATCCTTCCATTCACGAGTTGAAGTTAAAGGTCAGGGCTGGGGAACTTGAGGATTATTCCGTTTCTTCTCTAAGGATCAGGAGCATCTTAATACTACGGGTTGGAGATTTTTATCCGGCTGATGATTGTGTTGTGGTTTCTTATTTTCAAGTGGAGCCACAGATCGTTTCGACAATAAGAGCGGCTCAAAGGACTGATCCTTCCATTCACGAGTTGAAGTTAAAGGTCAGGGCTGGGGAACTTGAGGATTATTCCGTTTCTTCTGATGGTTTCTTGAGGTTTCGTGGCAGGCTGGTTGTACCTAACCTCATTGATTTGAAGGAGGAGATCCTTCGGGAAGCGCACTGCAGCAGACATAGTGTTCATCCTGGTGCACGGAAGATGTACCATGCGTTGAAGCCGCACTTTTTGTGGGCTGGCCTAAAGAGCGACGTTGCTGGGTTCGTTGCTCGATGTTTGAACTGTCAGATGGTACAGGCCGAGAGGATGAGACCTGGTGGTTTGTTGCAGAGTTTGGAAGTGCCCCAATGGAATTGGGAGCACATAGCGATGGATTTCGTGACGCATATGCCTCGTTCCAGCAGAGGATGTGATGCTATTTGGGTGGTTATAGACCGATTGTCGAAGTCTGCACATTTTATTCCCTATGGGATGATGTTCTCATTAAACAAAATGGCGAAACTGTACGTGGATTTCGTGGTTAGACTTCACGGTGTGCCTGTTTCGATCATCTCAGACCGAGATCCAAGGTTTACTTCCATGTTTTGGAAAAGTTTGCAAGCAGCTTTGGGTACCAGATTGGCTATGAGTACAGCGTATCACCCCCAGACAGATGGCCAATCTGAGCAAACTATCCAGACGTTGGAGGATATGTTACGAGCTGTTGTGTTGGATTTCGGAGGTAGCTGGCAAGACGCGTTGTCTTTAGTGGAGTTTTCCTATAATAACAGCTATCAGGTGACGATTGGCATGGCGCCGTTTGAGGCTTTGTATGGCAGGAAGTGCATATCGCCAGTATGTTGGGAAGAAGTGGGGGAGCAGCAGCTATCTGCCTCAGACTTTGTGCAGCAAATGAAGGATCATGTGGATCTAATTCGACAGCGGATGAAAACTGCCCAAGATAGCCAAGCCAGTTATGCGAATAAGAGGCGTCGACCTCTAGAGTTTCAGGTTGGTGATCAGGTATTTCTCAAAGTTTCTCCGTTCCGCAGTGTCATGCGTTTTGGACACAAGGGAAAGTTAGCCCCTCGTTACATCGGACCGTATGAGATTGTTGAGAGGATTGGCCCGTTAGCGTATCGGCTGTTGTTGCCTCCGGAATTATCTTCTCTGCATGATGTTTTTCATGTTTCCATGTTGAGGAAGTACGAGCCAGATCCGTCTCATGTGCTGAGAACTGACGAGGTTGAGCTAGATCAGACGTTGAGTTATCAGGAATATCCCTTGCAGATCCTAGGCAGAAAAGAGAAACAATTGAGGAATAAGACCATTCCGTTGGTGATGGTGCAATGGAGCAAACATGGCAGGGAGGAAGCTACTTGGGAGCTGGAAGAAAAGATGCAGCGCGAGTGGCCGCATCTGTTTGAGTAGTTGTTGAGCTAAATTTCCAGTAGCTGATAGTTTTTAGTTGTATTTCTTCCCTAGCTGTGTTAGTTGTTTGCTCAGTTATCTTGAACTCTTGGCCTGTGTTAGGCGAATTTCAGTTTTGATTTCTGTTGCTGTGTTGTTTTCCGGAATTTTTGTGTGTCATTTTGAGGAATAAATCCTTTTTAGTGGGGGAGAAATGTGAGACCTGGAAATCAATAATGAGATTAAATGTTGGATTAATCGGTGTTTGAAGAAATTCTGGAAACTTTGGTTTTGTGGTGAAAGCTGGTCGGTGGTGAAATCCAGTCGCAGTGTGAAATTGGTGGCGCTATAGATCTAAACGTTGTCATTTAGGTGAAGTCTGGTAGCGCGTTTTGTTGATCAGACGTTGTTTTAGCGTGTTTTGTATCGAGCGGGAAACGACAGCGTTTAGTTAAGTTGGTGCGACGCCGTTTTGGGTACCAGCTGCGAGAGATTTTTTCGCGTGTGCGTCGTCTGGTTGTTTGTTTTGTTGAGAGCAGACGTCAACGCCGGTCAACTTTCCTGTAGCTTGCGTCTGGTTGTTTTGTGTGAGAGTTAGCGACTGGATGACGTAGGATGTGCGACGTCGTTTTGGTTAACGCTAAGAAATCCAGCTATTGGGCTATACGACGCCGTCTAAATTAGTTGGAAAACAGAGTTTTGATTATGGCGTCTGGTATATTTGTATCTGCCGTTGGTTGTTACGCGACTGCTGGTTGGGATTTTAGTAGCGACTGCTGGTTTTGTCGGTGGACATTTTAACCAGATTTCAGCAGCTGCGAGATGTATTTAAGGAAGAATTGGTCTTCTATTTTGAGTGCAGATCCCATACTTAGCGAAATATTCTCTCGATTGTCGACCTCTGTTTCTCGAACCCTAGTACTGTTCACCGTGAGTTTCTCCGGCGAATTCCCGTTGATTCCGGCCACCGTTCGTCACTTTTGAGGTAGCGTTGTAATCCTCTCTTGAAGCTCTTTTGATTGATAGCCCTTTTGGAGGCTGTAGTGGGCTGGAGCAAAATCTCGAAGCTACTGTCTTTCTGCCGTGTGGTTGTGCGTTCAGGTAGCCTTTCGAGTTTGTGATGAGATCTTGTTCCTAGCCTTGAATTGAGCTTCCTGTTAAGTTGTATTAGGGTGTTAGTTGCTGGTTGAGCGTAGGACTCCCAGTCGTGACTTTCTGTAGTTGGCCGTGAGCTTTTGTTGATGTTTTCCCTGTATCTTGCGTGTGTTCAGCAGGTCAGGATCAGATTTCACGGTCCTTGAATTGTGGTAATCGTTGCACAGAAAGTGAGGTACGGATTTTGAGCTTGTGATAGCTTGGAAGTTGCGTGAGATATAATGTGAGGCTGTTGGGATGTTTTGGTGAACATGGCTTTGTATTGCTTGCTGTGCATCGGTGTTTATGCTAGCTGTTTTATGTGAATTGCATACACGCATTTGTTCACGCATATTTCAGATCCCTCGTGTATTGTATCATGCAGCCTTGTATCTTGTTGTATTGTTTTTGGTTGATTCTTACTAGGATGCGAGGGCGAGCGGCGATACCGCACTCTCATCTCCCTGCTGGGTTTGTTAGCCACCATGCGCCGAGTGGTTAACTACCACAGTTCATGGGCAAGGCAACAGCAGGTCGAGTTGTTTGATGCATCTGATATTCGGGTGTAGTGTCAAGGCGAGTGGCTCATTACCACACTTTCAACAGACCCCGTGGCCACTGATTCATTGCAGATCTCGTGGAGCTATGTTTGAGTTTATTGGCTCCCTTTTCGGTTGAAGCCTTCAGTTGTTATCCGATGTCTCATGCATAGCATATGCATTTTATCTTATGCTTTTCTTTAGATGTTTCAGTTGCTCTCCGTACTGGGGTTTGACCCCATGTCCCTCTGGGGCTTGGTTTGTTTTCCTTGCTTGTGTTGTTTTCAGGGAACCCAGGTTTTACAGCTGGTCGTGGCTTTAACCCAGCTGGAGGTGCCCCAGGAGGTGGTTAGAGTATCCCAATTGCATATAGCATATTTATATGTATCAGTACAGTTAGCCAGGGGATGCCCTGTGCTTAGTTGTTGTATCCAGTGGTTGGGGTCTGATACTTGTGTTTGAATGCTATACTGTATTGTTATGGCTTGTAACCATTTGTTGTTTGGTCGGTTTCGTAAACTGGGATATCTATTTTGAGTATCGCACTATTTTAAATTATATTATTTTAAACCGTTAGGCCAAAGCAAAAATTTTACCCGCTTTTTATTAGCTTCTGCTTGTTTGTGCGTTGTTTATCTCTGTTGTGAGCACGAGGCCTGACAACATGTATCGTAACCTCACCCAATCCTGCCACCTGATGACCCTCATGGAGTCCGTAAACAAGTCAAAGTGAGGCACTAGCAGTAGAGTCTCCATGATGTTTCGAGTAATAAGGACTAATCATGTAAAACCAAAATATTAGACTTAATCAACTCGAAAAATGATAATAACTTGGAAAGTCCGAACGATGGTGGTTCGATTGATCACCAAGTTACTTATGCTTAAAACATCTCCATGTTTCTTACCAATGAAACGTGGTACTCAACATCGTAGATGCTAGTCTCAAACTTGAGCGACCCTCATCAATGTTATGTGCGGCCCAATCGACTAGGAACTCCTTTAGAATGTAAAGTGACTATAAGATGTGCTACATGAAAGTCATCATATCCATATTACATACACTATAGTATATTCAAGGTTTTTATCAAACAAGTTTGCAATAATTAAGAATACCAATAAAAATAATGTTAACTACATACATGAATAAATATTGTTGTACACGAAGAGTCAACAAAGCTCATAGCCACAGTTGCCTACCTGAGCACCTATTCTTAACAATTTCCCACTTTCCCTATAGCCAAATACTCATCAGGCGTAGTCTCATTACCTCGTGATGTTTTTCAAACAATGGTCCTGTCAAAGGTTCATAAGTGGATAAACAATATGGTCTACAGATGCGACACTCTCGACTGTAATGTATACTCTTCCCACCATTTCCTGGATATGTGGAATTTTCCTAATATATGATTTGATTTTTGATGATATTTAGGCTCCTTTTCCTGAGCAATGACACTCGTTGTTTTCGCAGTACACTGGGACTGGAACAAATCCTTCAGGAAACACACCCAACTCTTGGACATAGTTCATCATCCAAACCGCCTCCTTTGCCGCAGCTGATGCTGCAATGCATTCAGCCTTAGTGATTAAATCTTCTATGGCCTCTTTCTTGGAACTCTTCTAAGAGCCAGCACCTCCTTTGAGCATGAATATAAATCCACATTTAGATTTCGAGTCATCAACATCACATTGAAATCTAGAGTCGATATAGCATTCCAATTTTAATTCTCCACCCACATAGCCATGAACATATTATTAGTTCTTCTCAAATACTTAAGAATATCATTCACAGCCTTTCAATGCATTTGTCCTAGCTCTTGACTCTCAGAGCATATCCGACATCAGGCCTAATAGATATCATCCCATACATTATACTACCTATAGCCGATGCATATGGCACGTGTGTCATCAACTCTATCTCTACGTCACTCTCATGGACCTGGATAGAGTAACTCCTTGACAAATAGGGTGATGTCCCCTCTTGGACTCCTCTATAGAGAACATCTTAAGTATAGTGTTGATGTGGGTTGCTTGGGTGAATCCAGTCATCCTCTTTGATCTATCTCTAAAGATCTATATTCATAGAATATAGGATGCCTCACCTAAGTCCTTCATCAAAAACTATCCAGAAAACCATACATTCATTCATTGCAACATTTCTATGTCATTCCAATGAGTATAATTTCATAAATGTGAGGACCGGAAATTATCAGATGATAGTTATCGAGTTAATCAGATCAGAGTAATGATTAATCAATAGGATACTACAGCTTGGTAAGCTACTGTTGAAGAGACCAGCTTAGATGTGTGCTGGTCCAGGGTATTGTACTAAGCTGATAGTACAAGCTGTTCAGGTATCAGAGCAGATTACCATTGGTTTGAAGCGTGGTTTTAAGCACTGAAAAACCGAGCTGATTGATGATTTAGCAGTAGAGATTGTACATCTTAGAGAATTCGGGTTGATAGGAATCAGCTTTGTTGTGAGCTGGTTGAGGTAAAATATTCCAGGTTCAGGATGCGTTGGTACAGTCTAAGAGGTCTGCTGGTGGGTTTTGATGTTAGACCAAGGTCAGCTTTGGTGTAAGCTGTTGGTGACCTTCTGGTTTGACATAGATCAGATCAGGTGCGAGATGTTCTGAGAGGATAGCTCTGAGCTGGACTGCTTGGTTGTGCTGGTTTGAGTTTCTGCCGCGAGCTGGTTTTTGGGAATCCATCTTAGAGGTGATCAGCTCTGGGATTTCATGTGTAAGTGCAAGCTGGATTCATCTTAGAGATATGCTGGATGCTCCGAGCTGGTTTGTTTGGAACGAGATCTGGTTTTTTGTGTCTGAGTATCTGAGCTGGTACAGTGGAGAAGCTTGAGCTGGTTTGACTACACTATAGCTATAAGTTGGGAGCGTGTATATAAGTGTTGACCCACAATTAGTTATTTTTAGAAACGCATCTTTTTGGATCTGTTTTTACAGATCAGAATCTTAATTTTTATTAACACAAAACCTGCTATTATCTTACTAACGGCTCAAGATTGATGTGTAGTCCCTTGATAGTCTGGAGAAGACAAGGAGATATCCAAACTGGAACAGTAAAGGGACGCCCAAACTGGTACAGTTGAAGATGTCAATGCTGGAACAGTGAGGGGACGCCCGAGCTGGTACATCAGAGTAGTTTTTAGATTGCAGGGAACACCAAGCTGGTTCACCAGCTTGATGCAAGAGCAGTTCAGTGATCAAGTAAGTGAGATCCAGTGAAGTGCAGAAATGTTCAAGTGCAGATCAAGTGCGGATCAAGTGTAGTCACAAGTGTAGTGTTCAAGTGCAGAGCCGTATACAAGCGCAGTGATCAAGTGCAGGTCAGATCACTAAATGCAACTATAATCAGTTCATCATAGGGATATTAGTCCGGTGAAGGACTGAATCAGAACTAATTATTATATCCAAAGAAGAAGGGATATAATCATTAGAGCAAGATTGCAGTTCTTCGAGGATAAGGTTTAAAGTACCTTCGAAGAATTGTGTTAAGATAAAATTATAAGTTTTGGTGATAACACAAACAAGATAAAGAACTGAATATAAGACTATCAGATTTGGACTATAAGTAATCGGGTTAAGGACTTAACCGATTATGCGTCTCTTTAATATCAGATCAGAGTGTATCAGATCAGTTCAGAGGCTTATATAACAGATCATATCATAGCAACTCAGATCAGAGCGTATCAGATCAGTTCAGAGGCTTACATAATAGATCAGATCAGAGCAACTCAGATCAGAGCGTATCAGATCAGTTCAGAGGCTTCTATAACAGATTAGATCAGATCAACTCAGATCAGGACAGAATCTATTCAGTTCAGCTCAGAGTCTTCTTCTACAAATCAGACCACATCAGAGGCTTCTAAGGAACAGAACAGGTTTAGTAATATTTTTGTTTAGTCTTTGCAGTTCAGATCTCAGCAGCAACGAAAGCTAATGCTACGTAGAGAGGCATTTCCAATCAGACAAAGATACGCATAAAGAGAGAAAAAGGGAAAAATTCGTAAAGGAGAAAGATCTTGAAGCTTATATATACGAAACAACTTAGAACTTATTTCAGCTCAGAGCCGAAGAAGATTTCAGCTCAGAAACAAATTTCAGATCACAGCTTCAAATCTTAACAGCTATTTATTCCATAGGATTCAACGATCAAGGTTAAAGCATATAAAGCCTTTAAGACAAATTGGATTAAAGATATTCAATATCAGAGCCATTTAAAGTATATCATACAGAAGAGTTGGTACAGTCGATGTTTACCAACTCTGGCTATAAAGTCTACTAAGCTCTGACAACAATAGAAAAACCTTAACTCAGCATTAATGGCACAATTAATTCTCGGTACTATGAAGGTATTCAAATAAGGTTTGTGTCTACTGGCTCATTTAATGACCGTTGAAGATGGATGTCTTTATATAGCTGAAGTGGTTCAAGCATAGATATTTTTTCTTCTTCTGACTTCCGATTTCAGACTTTTGACCATGAAGCTCTCGATACTCGATTCTCATCTCTCAACTCTCGGGATAAAATATTTCTAGTCTCTATCTATTATGATATCCCAACCCTCAATCTCGAAGAACAATCCTTGAAGCTTTTCAATTCTTAATCAGAAATTAACCTTCGAGATTTCCTTCTGGTTTACATTAGCAAACTAATCTAATTGTTTAAGAAACCAGAAGTTTTACAAACTCTGTTCGTTTTGTATTCATTGAAATATTCTGATCAGAGTTTGTAAAGAACTTGCTACTTCAAGCAGTTCTAAAATACTTTTGTTTGTAATCAGCAGAGGAGTCTTCTTTGTATTTAGTTGCTAGGATTTCACTTTAAGAGACTCTTAAGTGAGTGGATGCTTGCAGACTCTGTAACCATCAAAGTCTTTTATGGAACCTTCCTGAAAAGGAAGAAGTGGAGACGTAGGATTTTGAGATCCGAACTTCCAGAAACAAACTCTTGACTCTCTCTATTAATTACTTGCATTGTTATTTTCTTACTGCTCACTGTTTAATCGGTTTATTTCCTCACTATATTGTTAACCGAGAAAACAGATTAGAACTGAGAACCTCTAAGCTGGTCATAAATCTTTGAATTGAGCACAGGCTTGTAAAAATAGAAAAATCAAAGGATATTCAGCCCCCGCCGCCTTTTGAACTCTTGGGCTTATTTTGTTTCTACTTTCGATCCTATTGCTCCTATCAATTGGTATCAGAGCCTTGTCATCTCAGTTATTGAGAAGTCTGATCTTCTGTGCTTATATTCATATATGTCTGCTTCTCACAATAAGATTCCTATGTTTTCTAAGGAGTATGATGACTGGAAGATCAGGATGCAAGCCCATCTTGCAGCTGAGGATGATGATATGTGTGAGACCTGGATTTGTGTTTAAGATTAATTTGTTGGAATTAATCGGTGTTTAGAGATTCTTGGTGGTTTAAGATCTCTGGTTGAATGTTTAAGTAGTAGTTTCGGGTCAAATTCCTCACTTAGAACAATTCTGTAGGTTGTCGTATTTGTGAAGTATGGGGAGATATCTGTCAGCAGACATGGTGACATCATGTTTTCTGTTGTTGTGCGTTGGCGTAATAATTACTGACGTAAGCTTTGCTGTTGAAGTATTGGTTGAGTTAGCTGTTGACAGCAAATTTCCTGTAGCGATCTGCTCGCGTGTTTTGTGTTGAGCGTGTTACGATGTCGTTTAGATAAATTACAACAGCGTCGTTTTGGTGAACGCTTGAGGGAGAGATCTGTTGCCAGCAATTGATGTCTAAGCGTTTAGCGTTAGCGTGCTGTCTTCAGTTTGCTTACGTGTGCGAAGCTACGTTGTTTTTGGTTAGCGCTAAGAAATCCAGTCACTGGTTTTGGGGAGACCAGCTGATGGCAGATATGATGACTTAAGCGGTGCGACGTCGTTTTGTTAAGTCGCTGCGACACAATTTTGATTAGCGTTGTTGAGAATTCAGATTTGCACTGTTTCAGTTTCTGTTAGTAGCATGCGATATCTGTTTATGTCGGTGGAATTTATATCAGTTTTCTTGTGTGTATTTAAGGAAGACTTGGTCTTCAATTTGAGATATCAGATCTCATACTTAGCGAAATACTATCTTGGTTGTCGACCTCTGTTCTTCGAACCCTATTACTGTTCACCGTGAGCTTTTCCGGTGAATTCCCGTCGTTGCCGGCCATTGTTTGATACGTTCGAGGTAGCGTTGGACTCCTCTTGCGAAGCTCTATCATTCCATACCACTTTGGGAGGCTGTGATTGGCTAGTTGAGGAACACGAAGTTGTTGCTTGGTTGTGCGTGGTATCGTACAGGTAGAACTTTGTTCCTTTCGTGATGAGATCTATTCCTAGCCTTGAATTAAGCTCCCTGTTGAGTTGTATTGTTGAGATTAGTCGCTGGTTTGGTTGAGCGTAGCTCCCAGCCGTGAGCTTCTGTACTTGGCCGTGATTTTCCTGTAGCTTGCCTGAGATCTGTTGTGCGTATGTTTAGCAGGTGTTGGATCAGATCTCTCGGGCCTGTATTGTAGTAATTGTTGCACAAAAGTACAGGGTACGGATTGGAGCTTGTAATACAGCGATGTTATGGCTTGGATAATTTGTGAAATGGCTATTGCTGGCTGCTGTTTTGTGAGATGACTGTTGGTTATGTGGTGTATACTTGCTGATTCTATTATTGTTTCGCATATGTTTATATGCCTGTTATTCCAGCATGTTGCATACACGCATTTGCATCTCCGTTCAGATTTTGCAGCCATTGCTTCGTTGTTATTGTTGCTGATTCTATTATTGTTTCGCATATGTTTATATGCCTGTTATTCCAGCATGTTGCATACACGCATTTGCATCTCCGTTCAGATTTTGCAGCCATTGCTTCGTTGTTATTGTTCTGATTACTTACCAGGATGCGAGGACGGGCGGTGATTCCGAACTCTCATTTCCCCTATGCGCCGAGTGGCTAGCTACCACAGTTCATAGGTTGGGTAGTTGATGCATCTGGTAAGGGTGGGCGAGTAGGGGTGAGTGGGTAGCACCCACATGTCCTACACTCACCGTGGCCACATATTCTGTTGCAGATTCCGTTGAGCTGTTGTTTCCTTTCTCATGCATAGCATCTGCATTTTATTCTTGCTGGTTACTGCTGTTTTATAATTGCTCTCCGTACTGGGGTTTGACCCCATGTCCCTCTGGGGCTTGGTTGTTTTCCCTATTTGTTTTGTTTTTAGGAAACCCAGGTTTTACAGCTGGTTGTGGTTTTAACCCAGCTTGTGGTGCCCCAGGAGGTGGTTAGAGTATCCCAGTGTTGTGTTGTTTTTAGGAAACCCAGGTTTTACAGCTGGTCGTGGTTTTAACCCAGCTGGTGGTGCCCGAGGAGGTTGTTAGAGTATCCCAGTGGCGTATAGCATATTTATATGTATCAGTATTCTTGGCCAGGGGATGCCCTGTGCTTTGTTGTTGTTTTTCGTTGTTGGAGTCTGATACATGTTGATGTTATGCTATATTGTTTGTTGTTGGCTGGTAGCCGCGTGTGGTTGATTTCTTAAACTGGGATATCTATTTTGAGTATCGTACTATTTTAAATTATATTGTTTTAAACCGTCAGGCCAAAAGAAAAAATTTTACCCGCTTTTTAATAGATTCCGCATGTGTTTGTGTGTTTTTACTCTGATATGAGCACGAGGCATGACATTTTTGGTATCAGAGCTTAAGCTGGGATAAGCTCAATTTCCTTGATCGTACTTGAGTCTAGACACAGTGTTGTGTGTTGCATGTGCTTGACTATGTGATTATGTGTTGCATCTTGTTGTGCTATCTATGCTGTATCTGTTCTGTTTTGCTTGATCTTGTTGAGTGCTTTCGTAGATGCCGCCTAGACGTCGTGGTAGAGGTAGGGGGCAGTTTGAGGAATCGGCAGGACAGAACGAGGATCAGCGTAGTGCTCGTAGTCGTAGCCGTGATGGGAATGATGAGGAGGAGGAAGTTGGTGACTTGCCTCCCCCGATGGAGCGGATGGATGTGGTGATAGCACGGTTTCAGCGGATGAACCCGCCAGTCTTTAATGGTGATGAGTCCAGTGAGGATGCGGACTCGTGGCTTAGGAATATTATTGGTCTTTTCGATCGGGTGCAGTATGATGATGATCTTCGGCTGAGTTTAGCGACCCTCTTGCTTAGGAAGGCTGCAGAGCGCTGGTGGCGAGGCGCTTCGAGTACCTTGTTGGAGACCGGTGTTGGGATCTCTTGGGACAGTTTTTGCGAGACCTTCCGGCAGGAGTATGTACCCGAGTCTTATGTGAACGCCCGGGAGCGGGAATTCGACCATCTAGAGCAGGGTTCCATGACTGTTCGGGTATGCTAGGAAGTTTTCTTCTCTGTTGGCGTACGTTCCCCATGTCTCTGGCCGGGAGAGCCAAGCGGACTAGATTTCTTGAGGGCTTGAACGAAGAGTTATATCAGATGGTGCTGACCAGCAAACCCAAGAGCTATGCTGAAGCAGTTGACACTGCTATTGATATCGAGGAGGGTTTGCAGAGTCGTCGTGCTCGCAGGCAGCATGCGGCGCAGGTTAGTCGTCCTGCTATTCAGGGAGCGCAGTCTTCCCAGTCCTCCAGTCAGCCCATCAGCCCCAACAGCAGCAGCCTCAGCAGCAGGTGGCTCAGCAATCTGGCCGTCAGAGGTTTCGACCCCACGGTCAGCAGTTCAATAAGAAGTCGGGTTCTGGCTCTTCTGGTTTGGGCAGCTCGAGTAGCAGTGGTTCTCGAGCTGAGTTTTGTGGTTTTTGCGGTGGAAAGCATCCGTCCACGCAGTGTGTTGGTGTGCAGGGTTCCTGCAACCTTTGTGGTCAGTACAGGAATTTTGCTAGAGTGTGTCCGTCAGCTGGATCACAGCACATCCGTCCACGCAGTGTGTTGGTGTGCAGGGTTCCTGCAACCTTTGTGGTCAGTACAGGAATTTTGCTAGAGTGTGTCCGTCAGCTGGATCACAGCAGACCGCGGCCCAGCCTCAGGGTCGAGTAGGTCAGTCTAGGGGTCGTTCCCCTCAGTTTCAGCAGCCCCGTTTGGGTGAGACTCAGTTCAGGCCTTTTCAGCAGCCTGGATCTTCGCGTTTTGGGCAGTCGTCTCAGCCTTTCTTCTCTGGACCCCAGCATGCTCAGGTTAACGCCATCACGAGGGAGCAGACCGAGGAGACATTGAGCCGGATGATTGGAGGTACATGTCTTGTCTTTGACTTTCCTGCTCGTGTGTTGTTTGACACCGATGCATTGCATTCGTTTATTTCTGATTCGTTTGTTTTTGAGCATGGTCTGTGTAGCATTCCTTTGCGCGATGTCGTTTCTGTTTCTACCCCTGGTGGTGTGAGCCTGTTCTCCCAGGAGGTTTTGTTGGATGGCGTGTTGCGGTTTGGTGAGCATGTATTTTTAGCGAACTTGATCCGTTTGATGCTTTGGGATTTCGATTGCATAGTTGGGATGGATGTGTTGTCCAAGTATAGGGCCTCTGTGGACTGTTTCCATGGGATTGTGCGCTTTAGGCCTTTGTCTGGCGAGAAGTGGGACTTCTACGGCCAGGATTCTGGATCGAAGATCCCGTTGGTCTCAGCTATGGAAATGTTCAGCTTGTTATCCTTAGGAAATGCTGGTTTCCTAATTTACGCTTTGGATGCATCTTCTTCTTCCCGTGTGCAGCTTAGTGACGTTCCCGTGGTGTGGCATTTTCCCGACGTGTTTCCGGAGGAGATTCTTGGTTCCTCCGAGGTAGGATATTGACTTCAGCATAGATCTGGTGCCTGGCACAGCTCCAATTTCTCGTGCCCCGTATCGTCTGGCGCCTGCGGAGTTGAGAGAGCTCAAGGTGCAGTTAGATGATTTGCTGGAGAAAGGTTTTATCTGACCTAGTATGTCGTCGTGGGGAGCTCCCATCTTGTTTGTGAAGAAGAAGGATGGCTCAATGCGGATGTGCATTTATTTTCGCCAGCTGAACAAAGCTACTGTCAAGAATAAGTACCCGTTGCCGAGAATCGATGATCTGCTTGATCAGTTGCAAGGTTCTGCGGTATATTCAAAGATTGATCTACGATCAGGGTACCATCAGCTGAGAGTGAGAGACCAAGATGTTGCAAAGACTGCGTTTCGTACAAGGTATAGACATTTTGATTTTCTGGTGATGCCGTTTGGTTTGACCAATGCGCCTGCAGTCTTCATGGACCTGATGAACCGAGTTTTCAGAGAATTCATAGACCAGTTTGTGATTGTTTTCATTGACGACATCTTGGTGTATTCGAAGACTCCTTTGGAGCACAAAGAGCATTTGCGTATTGTCCTTCAGACGCTGAGAGACCAGCAGTTGTATGCAAAGTTTTCCAAGTGTGAGTTCTGGTTGGATCGCTTCAGACGCTGAGAGACCAGCAGTTGTATGCAAAGTTTTCCAAGTGTGAGTTCTGGTTGGATCGCGTCGTATTCTTGGGACATGTCATTTCAGCCGAGGGGATTTCTGTGGATCCCAGTAAGGTTGATGCTGTTATGAACTGGGAGCGTCCCAGAAATGTGTCTGAGATTCGCAGTTTCTTGGGTCTGGCTGGCTATTACCGTCGTTTCATCGAGGGATTCTCTAGTATAGCAAAGCCGATGACTCAATTGACCCAGAAGGATAAGAGGTTTGTGTGGCTGAGCAGTGCGAGAATGCCTTTCAACTGCTCAAGGAAAAGTTGACTACTGCGCCTGTGTTGGCTCTTGCCGTCCGGTTCAGGTGGTTTCGTTGTTTTTTCTGACGCTTCACTAAATGGATTGGGCTGTGTTTTGATGCAGAATGGTCGAGTCATTGCGTATGCCTCACGGCAGTTGAAACCGCACGAGACTCGTTATCCAGTCCATGTTTTAGTGCTTGCAGCGGTGGTTTTTGCGCTGAAGATCTGGCGTCACTACCTGTATGGCGAGCAGTTTGTGGTGTACTCGGACCACAAGAGTTTGCAGTATCTGTTTTCGCAGCCTGTCTTGAACATGAGACAACGTCGTTGGATGGAGCTACTAAAGGACTTCGATTGTGAGATCAAGTACCAGCCTGGGAAGTCGAACGTAGTAGCCGATGCTTTGAGCAGGAAGGCTAGTGAGATGCTTGCGTCGTTGTACATCTCTAAGGATCAGGAGCATCTTAACACTACGGGTTGGAGATTTTACCCGGCTGAGGATTGCGTTGTGGTTTCTTCGTTTCAAGTGGAGCCACAGATTGTTTCGACTATTCGAGCAGCTCAAAGGACTGATCCTTCCATCCACGAGTTGAAGTTAAAGGTCAGGGCTGGGGAACTTGAGGATTATTCCGTTTCTTCTGATGGTTGCTTGAGGTTTCGTGGCAGGCTGGTTGTACCTAACCTCATTGATTTGAAGGAGGAGATCCTTAGGGAAGCGCACTGCAGCAGACATAGTGTTCATCCTGCTGCACGGAAGATGTACCATGCGTTGAAGCCACATTTCTGGTGGGCTGGCCTAAAGAGCGACGTTGCTGGGTTCGTTGCTCGATGTTTGAACTGTCAGATGGTAAAGGCCGAAAGGATGAGACCTGGTGGTTTGTTGCAAAGTTTGGAAGTGCCCCAATGGAATTGGGAGCACATTGATATGGATTTCGTGACGCATCTGCCTTGTTCCAGCAGAGGATGCGATGCTATTTGGGTGGTTATAGACCGACTGTCGAAGTCTGCACATTTTATTCCCTATGGGATGACCTTCTTGTTGAAGAAGATGGCGAAACTGTACGTTGATTTTGTTGTTAGATTGCATGGTGTGCCTGTTTCGATCGTCTCAGACCGAGATCCGCGGTTTACTTCTAGGTTTTGGAAGAGTTTGCAAACAGCTTTGGGTACCAGATTGGCGATGAGCACAGCGTATCACCCCCAGACAGATGGCCAATCTGAGCGCACTATCCAGACGTTGGAGGATATGCTGCGAGGTTATGTGATGGATTTCGGAGGTAGCTGGCAAGACGCGTTGTCTTTGGTGGAGTTTTCCTACAATAATAGCTACCAAGTGACGATTGCATAGCGCCGTTTGAGGCTTTGTATGGCAGGAAGTGCAGATCGCCAGTTTGTTGGGAAGAAGTGGGGGAGAAGCAGCTATCTGCCCCATATTTTGTGCAGCAAATGAAAGATCATGTGGATCTTATTAATATAGCGGATGAAAGCTGCCCAAGATCGCCAAGCCAGTTATGCGAATAAGAGGCGTCGACCTCTTGAGTTTTAGGTTGGTGATCGTGTATTCCTTAAAGTTTCTCCGTTTCACAGTGTTATGCGCTTTGGACGCAAGGGAAAGTTAGCCCCTTGTTACGTCGGACCTTATGAGATTGTTGAGAGGATTGGCCCTTTAGCGTATCGGCTGTTGTTGCCACCAGAGTTGTCTTCTCTTCATGACGTCTTTCATGTTTCCATGTTGAGGAAGTATGAGCCAGATCCGTATCATGTGCTGGGAACTGACGAGGTTGAGCTAGATCAGTCGTTGAGTTATCAAGAATAGCCTTTGCAGATCCTAGGCAGAAAAGAGAAACTGTTGAGGAATAAAATCATTCCGTTGGTGATGGTGCAATGGAGCAAACATGGAAGGGAAGAAGCTACTTGGGAGCTGGAAGAAAATATGCAGCGCGAGTGGCCGCATCTGTTTGAGTAGCTGTTGAGCTAATTTCCAGTAGTTTGTAGCTTTTGGTTGTATTTCTTCCCTAGTTGTTGTTAATTGTTTGCTCAGTTATCTTGAACTCTTGGCCATGTGTTAGGTGAGTTCCTGTTTTGTACTTTGCTGCTGTGTTGTGTTCCAGAGTGTAGCTTTTGGTTGTATTTCTTCCCTAGTTGTTGTTAATTGTTTGCTCAGTTATCTTGAACTCTTGGCCATGTGTTAGGTGAGTTCCTGTTTTGTACTTTGCTGCTGTGTTGTGTTCCAGAGTTGTTGTGATTTCGGGGACGAAATCCTTTTAAGTGGGGGAGAAATGTGAGACCTGGATTTGTGTTTAAGATTAATTTGTTGGAATTAATCGGTGTTTAGAGATTCTTGGTGGTTTAAGATCTCTGGTTGAATGTTTAAGTAGTAGTTTCGGGTCAAATTCCTCACTTAGAACAATTCTGGAGGTTGTCGTATTTGTGAAGTATGGGGAGATATCTGTCAGCAGACATGGTGACGTCATGTTTTATGTTGTTGTGCGTTGGCGTAATAATTGCTGACGTAAGCTTTGCTGTTGAAGTATTGGTTGAGTAAGCTGTTGACAGCAAAGTTCCTGTAGCGATCTGCTCGCGTGTTTTGTGTTGAGCGTGTTACGATGTCGTTTAGATAAGTTACAACGGCGTCCTTTTGGTGAACGCTTGCGGGAGAGATCTGTTGCCAGCAATTGATGTCTAAGCGTTTAGCGTTAGCGTGCTGTCTTCAGTTTTTCTTACGTGTGCGAAGCTACGTCGTTTTTGGTTAGCGCTAAGAAATCCAGTCGCTGGTTTTGGGGAGACCAGTTGATGGCAGATATGATGACATAAGCGGTGCGACGTCGTTTTGTTAAGTCGCTGCGACACCGTTTTGATTAGCGTTGTTGAGAATTCAGCTTTGCACTGTTTCAGTTTCTGTTAGTAGCTTGCGATATCTGTTTTTGTCGGTGGAATTTATATCTGTTTTCTCGCATGTATTTAAGGAAGACTTGGTCTTCAATTTGAGATATCAGATCCCACACTTAGCGAAATACTATCTTGGTTGTCGACCTCTGTTCTTCGAACCCTAGTACTGTTCACCGTGAGCTTTTCCGGTGAATTCCTGTCGTTGCCTGCCATTGTTTGATACGTTCGAGGTAGCGTTGGACTCATCTTGCGAAGCTCTATCATTCCATACCACTTTGGGAGGCTGTGATTGGCTAGTTGAGGAACACGAAGTTGCTGCTTGGTTGTGCGTGGTATCGTACAGGTAGAACTTCGTTCCTTTCGTGATGAGATCTGTTCCTAGCCTTGAATTAAGCTCCCTGTTGAGTTGTATTGTTGAGATTAGTCGCTGGTTTGGTTGAGCGTAGCTCCCAGCCGTGAGCTTCTGTAATTGGCCATGATTTTCCTGTAGCTTGCCTGAGATCTGTTGTGCGTATGTTTAGCAGGTGTTGGATCAGATCTCTCGGGCCTGTCTTGTAGTAATTGTTGCACAGATGTACAAGGTACGGATTGGAGCTTGTAATACAGCGATGTTATGGCTTGGATAATTTGTGAGATGGATATTGCTGGCTGCTGTTTTGTGAGATGACTGTTGGTTATGTGGTGTATACTATTATTGTTTCGCATATGTTTATATGCTTGTTATTCCAGCATGTTGCATACACGCATTTGAATCTCCGTTCAGCTTTTGCAGCCATTGATTCGTTGTTATTGTTCTGATTACTTACCAGGATGCGAGGGAGAGCGGTGATTCCGCACTCTCATTTCCCCTATGCGCCGATTGGCTAGCTACCACAGTTCATAGGTTGGGTTGTTGATGCATCTGGTAAGGGTGGGCGAGTAGGGGTGAGTGGGTAGCACCCACATGTCCTACACTCACCGTGGCCACATATTCTGTTGCAGGTTCCGTTGAGCTGTTGTTTTCTTTCTCATGCATAGCATCTCCATTTCATTCTTGCTGTTTACTGCTGTTTTATAATTGCTCTCCGTACTGGGGTTTGACCCCATGTCCCTCTGGGGCTTGGTTGTTTTCCCTGTTTGTGTTGTTTTCAGGAAACCCAGGTTTTATAGCTGGTCGTGGTTTTAACCCAGCTGGTGGTGCCCCAGGAGGTGGTTAGAGTATCCCAGTGGCGTATAGCATATTTATATGTATCAGTATTCTTGGCCAGGGGATGCCCTGTGCTTTGTTGTTGTTTTTCGTTGTTGGAGTCTGATACATGTTGATGTTATGCTATATTGTTTGTTGTTGGCTGGTAGCCGCGTGTGGTTGATTTCTTAAACTGGGATATCTATTTTGAGTATTGTACTACTTTAAATTATATTGTTTTAAACAGTTAGGCCAAAAGCGAAAATTTTACCCGCTTTTTAATAGCTTCCGCATGTGTTTGTGTGTTTTTACTCTGATATGAGCACGAGGCCTGACAATATGTTGTTCGTCAAAACAGATGGACCCATGTAGACCATGAAGGCCAACACGACCATGGCTATTACTCCTGGAGCATCACAATGGATAGAAAAGACCAGATTTGAATACGCAACGGAAGATAAGAAGAAAGCGAATTTGGACAACGTAGCAAAGGATATACCCTACAAGACGTTGGACAAAAATATGTTCAGCAAAATAAAAACCTGTGCTACTGCAAAAGAGATATGGGAAATCTGACTCAAATCTGCAAAGGCAACGATGAGACGAAAGAAAATAAGCTGACTGTTGCCCAGCAGAAGTATGAGTCAATTAAGATGAGAGAAGTAGAGACCATGACCGAATTCGATGAGCTCTTTCGTGATCGAGCTGACAAGCCTTGGAAAGGAGTACAAGAACAGAGAACTGGCTCTTAAAGTGATGAGAGAACTACCAAGGGAATGAGACGTGAAGACGATGGCAATGTGAGAATCAAAAGATCTGAAAAAGCTGGAACTCCATGATCTGTTAGCCAATCTTAAAGCTTATGAGTTCAAACTGGAAAACCAGATCAGAGGCTGATCCATAAACCTCACAACCCACGAAGGCTCTTGCTGCTACAATTTCAGAACAGAGCTCACCAAGCAAGTCAGCAGAGCAAATCAGCAATGACGCAATGTCTGTCAGGCCCCGTGCTAACAAACAGAGAATATATCACAATTAAGCACATAATCACGGAAGCGTAAAATCGGGCTTAAAAATTTTTCGAAATAAAATGGGCCTAAACTCAAAACATACATTCAAAATATCAATACTCAAAATACGAGTTAACTCAAACTCATACAAATCAAGTAACAACAAGTCTCAAATCAAGTACAGATCCCCAATACAATAAAACACGGAGCATCCCCCGGTTTAATACATATCCTAAAATAAACTGGGACTCAAGGGAACGGGGATCGACCAGCTGTCACTCCACTCGGTCCAGATTGGTTACCTGAAGATCCTGCAAATGTTTAACACAGACCCAAACAACACAAAAGCAGGAAAAGAAATACGAGGTCAAGCCTCAGTATGAAGAGCTATCAAAACAGCTAATCATGCAACATACTATAATCGATGCTATGCAATGCATGTGGGCTATCAAGGATCGGATAGCTAGACCAGTGTATCAACTGTCAAATCATCTCAATTAGCCTCCATAACCGCACGGTGTATCAACCGGGGAAATCATCGGTCCGTGATCTTCAGAGCCCGTCAGCCCATCACAGCTCGGTGGTAGACACTCGAATCTGGTAGTCACCACTCCGATGATAGCGTTGGAATTTTCAGGCACGACACATCTGTCGGCCAGTCACAACGTGGCTATCAATCAGGTCATCAATCAATATGTAGATCAGGCTCAAGATGTATGCATGAATGCCAAGAATTTCATATCTGATTTGTACATGCACAGTTTACGCAAAACAGCACATACAATCAATCAAGCATGCTTCACGTAAATACATAACAGAAATTCAATCAGATTTCATGTCACGAATTATAGCCATGTCCATGCTCAAAGCTGTTAGAGCTGCTCAATTCGTACCTTCAACAGCTTAATTCTACCACACAGATTAAGAACCGAGCACGGCAATCCCCAAATGGCACAATTCAGATCTCTCCTGGCTTCCTCAACCACGGCAGAACTCTTCCTGGAAGCTGGAATCTGCTAACTGTTGGCACAGTGGCGGATCCGGATCCCGTCGCGGGGGTGCAACTGAAGTTTCAAAATTTGCCCCGGAAACGTTCAATACATAACAAATATAATGCAATAAAAAATATATAGGATGTTTTAGAGCGTTACCTTGCTGGCGTCTAGGCGCCTGGCTCCGACCAGATTCACAGAGAATCTGTCACTTCAACGGTAGGCGGCGGTAGATCTCCTAATCCGGTCCACGACTGTAACAGGACTCCTTCGTCAGTCTGTACTAGAAGAGCTGACGAATTTGCCACTAACGGAATCTCCACGACAAGGTGATCAGAACAAGTCCGATCACGGCAAGCGGCGGCGGCGCGGCGGCGGCGGTTGAGAGAGGCGTGGAGGAGAGGGGTGGGCGGCGCTTGGAGGCTAGGGTTTTGTGCTATGTGGTATGTCATACATCAACCCTAGGCCATGCATATGTAGACTAGTGATGGGCTAGGACCGGCCCAATGGGCCTGGGTCAGGCCCAGGTCCATATGAACATTCGGTTCATTTCCATCACCATGGCTTCATCATAACTCCGATCGACGATCTAATCGAACCAATCTACACAGTTTCCAAAACTGAGTATTATGATGCGAAAACAATTTTTCAGACCACCTAGTCCAAAATTGCAGTTTAGCCCCTCAACTATGGGAAATCGCAATTTGACCCCTGTTGACTTTTAGGAAGTCGCACTCCCTAAATTCCTCCTCCTATGCTCAACACATTGAGCTCAGTTTCCGTGCGGGAATCATGAAACCAGTACTTGTGTGACCCTCAATGGTTCAGGGATACAGCTAGCCGTGGGCTCACAACCATTGTGACTCCGAAATCACAATTTCGGACTTACCCATCGGATCAAGGTAAAGCGCCTAGCAACATCGCTCCATGATCCCCTAGGTATCACTGATAGTGTCTGCAAGAACATCGGATCAAGGTAAAGCGCCTAGCAACATCGCTCCATGATCCCCTAGGTATCACTGATAGTGTCTGCAAGAACCAGTTGGTCATGGTTAGCGTACAGTACGGTCCATTCAACACATATATTCCGATCAGATCAACGACCATTGGTACATCGAGAGTCGCTAGAGATCTAATAACTATGCATACATCTCGGAGATAAAATAGTGACATCGCGTGTGTTACTAGGTAAACCCATTACCTAAAACACATCTAGTACTCTGGCCAGAGATTTATCACACTATTATTTCCTCAATTATATCCACGCATAAAAGCGAGCGGTGAATCCTCGACAACGATGTTAGAGTAGATGCCCAACTAGCCAACTTGTGGCGTGTGGGTTTATAGACTCTTGTATATGACAGTCTTTATATATGATATTCGCATTTGTTTATGGCATTCTTTATCTTCATTATGTTTATATAATGTTAACAATTGTGTTGGATAAAGACCTAGAATGCACCATAGTGTATGTTAGATGTGATAGTGGGTATGAAGGCTATCATGAAACACATCTAATAGTCACTGTGTATTCTGAATTAGTTCCTATTCTATTGGGCCGTCAAAATGAGGATAAGGCCGCCCGAGCTTGAGACTAGTATCTGCGATGCGAAGTACTATGTTTCATTGGTAGGGAACATTGTGATGTTCTGAGCATGCAGATAGATAGTGACCTGATGATCTATCGAACTACCCTCGTTCGGACTTTCCAAGTGGTTACCATTTGTCGAGTGGATAAGTCCGAGGTCATGGTTGTACTGATTAGTCCTCAAGACTCGAAACGTCATTGAGACTCTACATGATAGGCGTCTCACTTTGACTCGTTTTCCGACTCACTTGGGGTCATTAGGCGGCGGGATTGGGTGAGATCCCGATGCATGTAGAAGTCGATGCTTCGTTGTCGAGGATTCACCGCTCGCTTACATGCGTGGATATCCTATGCTATCTGAGGGGATAATAGTGTATAAATCTCTGGCCAGAGTACTAGAAGTGTTTTAGGTAAATGGGTTTACCTAGTTACACTCACGATGTCACTATTCGATCTCCAAGATATATGCATAGCTATCGGATCTTTAGCGACTCTCGATTACCAATGGTCGTTGATCTGATCGTGATATATGGATTGAAAGGACCGTACTGTACGCTAACCACGACCAACTGGTTCTTGCAGGCACTATCAGTGATACCTAGGGGATCATGAGGCGATGTTGCTAGACGCTTTACCATGATCCGATGGGCAAGTCCGAAATTGTGATTTCGGAGCCACAATGATTGTGGGCCCACGACTAGCTGTATCCCTAAACCATTAAGGGTCACACAAGTACTGGATTCAAGATTCCCGCACGGAAACTGAGCTCAATGTGTTGAGAACTTGAGGAGGATTTTAGGGAGTGCGACTTCCTAAAAAGTCAACAGGGGTCAAATCGTGATTTCCCACTGTTGAGGGGAAAAACTGTCATTTGGACTAGGTGATCTGAAAAATCGTTTTTCGCAGCATAATATTCAGTTTTTGAAACTAAGTCGATCGGTCCGATCTGATCGTCGATCGGAGTTATGATGAAACTGTAATGAATTAAACGAACCGAATGTTCATATAGGGACTTGGGCCTGACCCAAGTCCCATGGGCCGGTTCAAGCCCAAGTATATTTAATATATACACTAATGTGAATAGGGCTTAAGTAATGGATTACAACTATACTAAAACCCTAGCCTCCAAAGATTACCTCTCGGCCGCCTCCCTCTCCTCACTAGCCGCCGCCTCCGTGCTTGCCATGCGCCGCCGCCGTCGCCTTCCCTCGCCGGACTTGTTCCGACCATCGTGAAGAGGAGTTTCCATCCGTACTGATCTCTTCAGGCCTTCTAGTGCAGGCTAACGAAGGAAACTTGCTTCCGGTCGTGGACTTGATTAGACGTAATCTACCGCCGCCTACCGTTTGAAGTGCCGGTTTCCTCGTGAAACTGGTCGGAGCCAGGCGCCTAGACGCCAACAAGGTAACAATCAAAGAAGCCCCTATGAATGCTTTGTTGATTTTTGTATTGAACGTATCCCGACGCTTAAATTTTAAACTTCCGCTGCACCGCCGGGAGACGGGATCCGGATCCGCCACCGCTATCCCAACAGTGGTATCAGAGCACAGGCTCGGATCCTTCAATACAATCGTTGCCATAATTGTATCTAATCTCTAATTTTCAGATTGAATCAAAAAAAAATTTTTTGGGTATGTCCGCCGGCCGCCGCCGTGTGCGGCGGCGCCCCTCTCTCGCGCGCATGAGTGCTCGCGACTTGCGTGCTGGCCATGCAAGGGAGGCGATAGCTGGCCTTGTCCAGCGCAAGACGTTGCGCTGATGATGGCCGACGCTGGGCTCTTCCTTCTCGCATGGAGGCCGATCGATTGTTGCTGTTGTCCCGCGCACGGTTGCGCAAACACTGGCCGGGAGGAGATCGGCCATGGGCTGTTGGGCGCGCAAATGGTTGCACGATAATTGGCGCAACGTGCGCCATGCTCCGCGCACGTCGCGGTGGCGCGCGGCCTTGTGCCGCGCGCATGCATGGTGACGGCGGCCGCCGCCGTGCGGCCGCTTTCCGGCGATGATCTCCAGCAGAATTTTTCGACGGCTGAATTTTGCTTCTAGGTTTTGTTCGGGCCTGTCCCAGGCAGCCCATGAAGTTTTCGAGCCGATATCCGATATCGGGCCGATTTTGGTCAATTTTGAAATTTTGAGATTTTTGGGCCTAAAATTGTTTAAGCCCAATATGATGCAATTAAAATTGCAAAATACGATTTTGATTGTAAAATATGATTTTATAATTAAATATGATTTTGTTTATTAAAATTTGATTTTATCGACAAAATGCGATTTTATTATAAAATGCGATTTTATGATTAAAATATGATTTTGCGATAAATAATTTGATTATTTAATTTATGCATATTAACTAGATTGATTGCATGATTGGGATGATCGAGAGCCATGCCCAATGTGTTAGGTGTATGCTTTAGGTTTTGTGATTTCGGTTGTAATATTGTTGATTATCATATTTAAAGTGGGTCTGTTTGTGGCCCGTTCCCACCCCTTAATGTATCCCTTAAGTGTCATGGAATTTATATGTAAATTACTAGATTTAGTGGGAGGAATTTTGAAGATGGTGGGCCCGATGACGATCAAAGATATTGAATACCGAAGATATGTAAAACCGGAAGCAAATGTAATAAGATTGCATTGCATATTGCATTTCACCTAGGATTGGACCCAGGTCCGTGATTGGAAACCATGGACCGCATAGCTCTCGCGATCGATCATCCCAATGTTTATATATGTGATATATATTTAGTTGAATCCGCATGTTTTACGCATGCGCGATGGGACTTCGGTCCGCGAGCATGGGGTTCGTATATGATTGGGCTCGTTGAAAAGCTGTCGGGCCTTGATATCACACTTCCACACGAGCTGTCTGTGGATGTGCTTCTCCTCTCACTACCCGCTGCATTCGACCCCTTTGTGGTCAACTTCAACATGAACAAGCTGGCAGCTACCCTTGAAGAGGTGGTTAACATGCTTGTAGTGTTCGAAGGAACCATAAAGAAGGACAAGCCCGTCCTACTTATGGGCTCTTCTTCCTCTGCGAAGAAGGGACCCAGACGCAAGGGAAGGAAGCGTGCTGCCCCTACGAAGGAGGGAAAGCCCACCAAGAAGCCAAAGACAAAGGCTTCTAAGCCGAACAAGTCTGAGGATGTTTTCAACCACTGCCACAAGCCTGAGCATTGGAGGAGGAACTGCAAGGAGTACCTCGAGCAGTTGCGAACTGCGAAAGGTATGTTCTATATCGAAATAAATATGTCTCTTAATTCGACTTCTTGGGTACTTGATACCGGATGTGGATCTCATATCTGCAATGATTTGCAGGTGATGACAAGAAGTCGACGTCTTAGAGAGGGTGAGACCCACTTGAGGCTTGGCAATGGAGCAAGAGTTGCTGCAGTAGCTATAGAAGATGTTTATTTATCTCTGTCTTCTGATTTTAAGTTGTTATTGAGAAACGTTTTGTTTGGTCCCGAATTAATAAAGAAAATTATTTCTGTTTCTATGCTTGATAGTGATGGATATTCTTGTATGTTTGCTAATTCGATTTGCAATATTTATAAGAATGAATGTTTAATTGGAATTGGGGAACACGAAAACGATTTATACACCTTAAAATTAAAAGACGTTCCAACTCGCGATGTCGAAACACATACAACAACGATTAAAAGGAAACACGATAACTTGAACCCAGCACAACTTTGGCACGCTAGGCTAGGTCATATTTCTCTAAGTAGGATGAACAAGTTAGTTAGGAGTGACATGTTTGATCTGTAAGACATTAACTCCCTACCGACTTGTGAGTCTTGTCTTAAGGAAAAGATGACTAAGCAACCCTTCAAGGGCAAGAGTGAGCGTGCTCAAGGCCTATTGGATTTGATCCATACTGATGTGTGTGGCCCATTTAGTATTGGTACTAAGTACGGTCACACATACTTCATCACCTTTACCGACGATTACTCTAGGTATGGGTACTTGTACTTAATGAAGCACAAGTCTGAATCCTTTGAAAGGTTCAAAGAATTCAAGGCTGAAGTAGAAAATCAATTAGGAAAAAGTATTAAAGCACTTCGATCCAATCGAGGTGGTGAATACTTGAGTGCTGAATTTCAAACTATCTGAAAGAGAATGGGATTCTCTAACAATGGACTCCTCCGGCCACACCACAGCTCAATGGTGTAGCGGAGTGTCGTAATAGAACCCTGTTGGACATGGTTCGATCTATGATGAGCTTCACTGAACTTTCCACCTCGTTTTGGGGATATGCGCTCCAAACGGCGGTAATGTTGTTGAACAATGTCCATACCAAGGCAGTGGATAAGACTCCATATGAGATATGGATGGGCAAACCACCCGAGTACTCATACATGAGGATTTGGGGATGTCCTTCTTACGTGAAGCCGACAGTGGGAGATAAGCTGGATACGAGATCCATCTTATGCTACTTCATTGGGTATCCAAAGAATTCCATTGGATACTACTTCTACTATCCAAGTGAAACAAAAGTGTTTGTTTCTAGAAATGCCACCTTTATGGAAAGGGAATTTCTACTTGATAGAAAGGGCAAAATAGTAGAACTCGAAGAGGTTCGAGATCCAATCGAAGTACCAGGTGAGTCTCCCGCACCTCCAGAGCCGGTACCAGAAATGGTTGCACCTAGGAGATCCGAAAGGGTTCCTAGGGCTCCTGACAGATATGGTTTTCTCCTTGAAGATGATCAAGGTGATCAAGTTGTTGGATCTGATCCAAGAACTTTCAAGGAGGCAATTTCCGATGCTGATTCTAATTTGTGGCTTGAAGCGATGCAGTCTGAGTTTGACTCAACGCATGCGAACCAAGTTTGGACTCTTGTTAACCCTCCCGAAGGAACTGTTCTTATTGGGTGAAAATGGGTATACAAGAGGAAACTTGGACCTAATGGTAAGGTAATGACCTACAAGGCACGACTGGTCGCGAAAGGTTACACTCAAAGGCAAGGTGTTGACTATGATGAAACCTTCTCGCCAGTCGCAATGTTCAAGTCAATTAGAATCTTGTTAGCCATAGCCGCATGGTACGACTATGAGATATGGCAAATGGATGTGAAAACTGCGTTCCTTAATGGAAACATTAAGGAAGAGATCTATATGACACAGCCTGAGGGTTTCACATCTGTTGGAAGCGAGCATAAGGTATGCAAGCTTCAGAGATCGATCTACAGTCTCAAACAAACATCGCGAAGTTGGAACCTGAGATTCGATGAAACAATTAAGGAATTTGGTTTCATCAAGAATCCCGAGAAGCCATGTGTATATAAGAAGGTAGTTAAAAGCGCTGTGACATTCCTCGTACTTTATGTTGATGACATTCTACTCATTGGGAATAATGTAGGAATGCTGCAGTCAACTAAAGTATGGTTGTCTAGTAGATTCTCGATGAAGGACATGGGTGAAGCATCCTATATTCTTGGAATACAGATGTATCGGGATAGATCGAAACGGATGCTCGGACTCACCCAAGTTACCTACATCGATACCATACTTAAGCGGTTCTCTATGTAAGAGTCCAAGAGAGGACACCTACCTATGTGCCACGGGGTCACTCTATCTAAGTCTATGTGTCCGAAGACTGATGAGGAGATAGAGAGTATGACACGTGTGCCATATGCCTCGGCAATAGGTAGTATTATGTATGGCATGATCTCGACTAGACCGGATGTCGCATATGCTCTGAGTGTCACGAGCCGCTACCAGGCCAACCCCGGCCAATTACATTGGAAGGCCGTGAAGGATATTCTTAAGTACTTACGAAGGACTAAGAATATGTTCATGGTCTATGGGGGTGGTGAACTGAAAATGGAAGGCTACACTGACTACTGAGGCTGAGTGCATTGCAGCATCAGCTGCTGCTAAGGAGGCAGTTTGGATAAGGAATTTCGTCCAAGAGTTGGGCGTCATTCCTAATGGAGTTGGTCCAGTCCCGGTGTACTGCGACAACACGGGTGCCGTTGCACAAGCAAAGGAGCCTAGGTCTCACCAAAGATCCAAACACATACTGAGGAAATACCACATAATCCGGGATATTGTGGCTAGAGGTGACATAGCAGTTGAGAGAGTCGCCTCTGTGGACAATGTTGCTGATCTACTTATGAAGCCCTTGCCAGGATCGTTGTTTGAAAAACATCGCGAAACAATGGGACTGCGTCTGATGAGTAGTTGGCTTTAGGGCAAGTGGGAGATTATTAGAGTAGATGACCAACTAGCCAACTTGTGGCGTGTGGGTTTATAGACTCTTGTATATGACAGTCTTTATATATGATATTCGCATTTGTTTATGGCATTCTTTATCTTCATTATGTTTATATAATGTTAAAAATTGTGTTGGATAAAGACCTAGAATGCACCATAGTGTATGTTAGATGTGATAGTGGTATGACGGCTATCATGAAACACATCTAATAGTCACTGTGTATTCTGAATTAGTTCCTAGTGGATTGGGCCGTCAAAATGAGGATAAGGCCGCCCGAGCTTGAGACTAGTATCTGAGATGCGAAGTTCCATGTTTCATTGGTAGGGAACATTGTGATGTTCTGAGCATGAAGATAGATAGTGACCTGGTGATCTATCGAACTACCCTCGTTCGGACTTTCCAAGTGGTTACCATTTGTCGAGTGGATAAGTCCGAGGTCTTGGTTACTGATTAGTCCTCACGACTCGAAACGTCATTGAGACTCTACATGATAGGCGACTCACTTTGACTCGTTTGTCGACTCACTTGGGGTCATTAGGCGACGGGATTGGGTGAGATCCCGATGCATGTAGGAGTCGATGCTTCGTTGTCGAGGATTCACCGCTCGCTTATATGTGTGGATATCCTATGCTATCTGAGGGGATAATAGTGTATAAATCTCTGACCAGAGTACTAGAAGTGTTTTAGATAAATGGGTTTACCTAGTTACACTCGCGATGTCACTATTCGATCTCCAAGATGTATGCATAGCTATCGGATCTTTAGCGACTCTCGATTTACCAATGGTCGTTGATCTGATCGGGATATATGGATTGAAAGGACTGTACTGTACGCTAACCACGACCAACTGGTTCTTGCAGGCACTATCAATGATACCTAGGGGATCATGGGGCGATGTTGCTAGACGCTTTACCATGATCCGATGGGCAAGTCCGAAATTGTGATTTCGGAGCCACAATGGTTGTGGGCCCACGGTTAGTTGTATCCCTGAACCATTGAGGGTCACACAAGTACTGGATTC
>KV017643.1:251570-287961 GCA_001598015.1 Dorcoceras hygrometricum | reverse complement strand
CACTGCAACGGTAGGCGGCGGTAGATCTCCTAATCCGGTCCACGACTGGAAACAGGACTCCTTCGTCAGTCTACACTAGAAGAGCTGATGCATTTGACACGAACGGAATCTCCTCGTCGACGTGATCGGAACGAGTCCAATCACGTGAGCACCGGCGGCGGGCGACGGTGCGGAGGACGGCGGGCGGCGCAAGGGCGGTCGACGGCCGTGAGAGAGTAGGGAGAGGAGGGGCGGCTATTGCTAGGGTTTAGAGTTCAAGTGTGTGTCATAATAACCCTAGGACAATAATAAGTGATGTTTTAAAATGCGGATTCAACAAACATATATAATATATCACATATATAAAATTTGGGATGATCGATAGCGAGAGCTATGCGGTCCGTGGTTGCCAATCACGGACCTAGGTCCAGTCCTAGGTGAAATGCAGTATGCAATGCAATCCTATTACATTTGCTTCCAGTTTTACAAATTTTCGGTCTTCAATATCTTTGATCATCATCTCCACCATCTTCAAAAGTCCTCCCACTAAATCTAATATTTACAATTAAATATCCACGACACGTTGGGATACAAATTTAAAGAGGTGGGAACGGGCCATAAACCTGGCCCACTTAGAAATAATATCAACAATATTACAATCAAAATTCGCAAAACCTAGCATACACCTAACACATTGGGCACGGCTCTCGATCATCCCAAACATACAATCAATTCAAATAATTGACATAAATTAAATAATCAAATCAAATTTGATAATTTCCCAACAAAATCACATTTTATAAATAAAATCACATTTTATAAATAAAATCACATTTTGTTAATTTTAATTGCATCATATTGGGCTTAAAACGATTTTAGGCCCAAAATCTCAAAATTTCCAAAAATCAATTTTGGTCCGACCAAAATGGCCCAATATCAAATATTGGCTCGAAAACCCCTCGGGCCATTCGGGACAGGCCCGAAAATCCAAGGAGTCGAAAAACAGCGTCGCAACGCTGCCTCGGGATCGCTGGACTGCGGCCGCACGGCGGCGCCAGCCGCCTGCACAACGTGCGGCACACTGCCGCACGCTGCGCGCGGCACGGCCGGCCATCGGCACTGTAGCAACGCGCAGCTACAGTGCCGCCGGGCGCACGCCACAGTGCCGCCGTGCGCACGCTACAGAGCCGCCGTGCGCACGCTACAGTGCCGCCGTGCGAACGCTACAGAGCCCCGTGCGCACGCTACCGTGCCCATTTTTCTTTTTTTTTTATTTTCGAAAAATTTATGATCGATGCAATTCAGGCACAATTATGTATTGATAGATCCGAGCCCTGGCTCTGATACCACTGTTGGCGCAGTGGCGGATCCGGATCCCGTTCCCGGGGGTGCTGCGGAAGTTTCAAAATTTTCCCCGGAAACGTTCAATACATAACAAATATAATGCAATAAAACATACATAGGAAGTTTTAGAGCGTTACCTTGCTGGCGTCTAGGCGCCTGGCTCCGATCAGATTCACAGGGAATCTGGCACTTCAATGGTAGGCGGCGGTAGATCTCCTAATCCGGTCCACGACTGGAAACAGGACTCCTTCGTCAGTCTGCACTAGAAGAGCTGACGAATTTGCCACGAACGGAATCTCCACGACAAGGTGATCGGAACAAGTCCGATCACGACAAGCGGCGACGGCGCGGCAGCGGCCGAGAGAGGCGTGGAGGAGAGGGGTGGGCGGCGCTTGGAGGCTAGGGTTTTGTGTTTTGTGGTATGTCATACATCAACCCTAGGCCATGCATATGTAGACTAGTGATGGGCTAGGACCGGCCCAATGGGCCTGGGTCAGGCCCAGGTCCATATGAACATTCGGTTCATTTTATCACCGTGGCTTCATCATAACTCCGATCGACGATCTGATCGAACCAATCAACACAGTTTCGAAAACTGAGTATTATGATGCGAAAACAATTTTTCAGACCACCTAGTCCGAAATTGCAGTTTAGCCCCTCAACTATGGGAAATCGCAATTTGACCCCTGTTGGCTTTTAGGAAGTCGCACTCCCTACATTCCTACTCCTATGCTCAACACGTTGAGCTCAGTTTCTGTGCGGAAATCGTGAAACCAGTACTTTGTGTGACTCTCAATGGTTCAGGGATACAGTTAGCCGTGGGCTCACAACCATTGTGACTCCGAAATCACAATTTCCGACTTACCCATCGGATCAAGGTAAAGCGCCTAGCAACATCGCCCCATGATCCCCTAGGTATCACTGATAGTTCCTGCAAGAACCAATTGGTCGTGGTTAGCGTACAGTACGGTCCTTTCAACACATATATCTCGATCAGATCAACGACCATTGGTACATCGAGAGTCGCTAGAGATCTAATAACTATGCATATATCTCGGAGATCAAATAGTGACATCGCGTGTGTTACTAGGTAAACCCATTTACCAAAAACACATCTAGTACTCTGGCCAGAGATTTATCACACTATTATCTCCTCAGTAGCATAGGATATCCACGCATAAAAGCGAGCGGTGAATCCTCGACAACGAAGCATCGACTCCTACATACATCGGGTCCTCACCCAATCCCGCCACCTAATGACCCCAACTGAGTCGGTAAACAAGTCAAAGTGAGGCACCAATCATGTAGAGTCTCAATGACGTTTCGAGTAGTGAGGACTAATCAGTACAACCAAGACCTCGGACTTATCCACTCGACAAATGGTAACCACTTGGAAAGTCCGAACGAGGGTAGTTCGATAGATCACCAGGTCACTATCCATCTGCATGCTCAGAACATCACAATGTTCCCTACCAATGAAACATGGTACTTCGCATCGCAGATGCTAGTCTCCAGCTCGGGCGGCCTTATCCTCATTTTGCCGGCCCAATCGACTAGGAACGTGTTCAGAATACACAGTGACTATTAGATGTGTTTCATGATAGCCATCATATCCACTATCACATCTAACATACACTATGGTGCATTCTAGGTCTTTATCCAACACAATTGTTAACATTATAACATAATGAAAATAAAGAATGCCATATAACAATACGAATTTCATAAATAAAGATTGTTATACAAAGAGTCAATAAAATCCACACGCCACAAGTTGGCTAGTTGGGCATCTACTCTAACAGCTGAATTGTTGAAGAAAGGTTGTTGAATTCAGAAACGATGATGTCAGCAGAATCAGCAATGTTAACAGTAACTTGCAGCAGAATTCAGAAACGATGACATCAGCAGAATCAGCAACGTCAACAGTAACTTGCAGTGGAATTCAGCAACGATGACGTCAGCAGAATCAGCAATGTTAACAGTAACTTGCAGCAGAATTCAGCAACGATGACGTCAGCAGAATCAGCAACGTTAACAGTAACTTTCAGCAACGTTGACAAGCAGAATTCAGCAACGTTCACAACAGAATTCAGCAACGTTGGCAAGCAGAATTCAGCAACGTTTACAAGCAAAATTCAGCAACGTTAACAAGCAGAATTCAGCAACGTTAACAGTATACAACAAGCTAAATCAGCAACGTTGAATTCAGTAAAATCAAAAGATGACAAAAGCCTGCAAAAGAAAGGACATAAGGACAACTCCCTGTCGGTACTTTACAGGACATATTTGAACGGGAAGAAAAGTGTGTCAAACGGGAAGATATTTGAACAGCAATATAAATACAAGAAGCACTGTTGAAGAAAGTGATTTTTGAAAAATTAATCAACGCACAGTGCAAAAACAGAGGGAAGAAAATAGAAGGACGAAGCAGTCGACCACCATTAGAGAGGAGCTTACAACGACGTCGACTGCTGAGTTCTAATCAGCTCTTTTAGGAGCATTTCCCAGTGTGAGATATTATTATTACGAGAGTTGTTCTTACACTGTATATCTCACACACACAGAGATTCATTCACATTCTTGAGAGTTGAGCAAAATTGTATAGTGAATGAATCTCAAACCCAAAAATCAGATCCCGTCCAAGCACGAAGACGTTAAACTCTATGTCTGTAGTCTTTGAACAGAGACGTTAAACAAGTTCTGAGTGAGACAGCTGAGGGCTGGTGGAGTCTAGGAGTTCTCGTAGCTGCTGGCTGCGGGATCGGGTCTGTACATGAGGTGTAGATCAAATCTTCTAGTGGAACCTTCCTGAAGAAGGAAGAAGGGGAGATGTAGGATATTTATATCCGAACTTCCATAAACAAACAACAGTGTATTGTATTCTTTTATTTACAGTATTCCGCATAAGCACTTTAATTATTAGCACGCATACATAACAGATTGCACACTTGCACGTTGGAACAGATTTCTGTAAACAGAAATCTGTTTGTGTTGAGTTTTAAAATTAGGATTCATTTCTGGTGTTTTCCGCATGTTTTTATTACATACCAGATCTGTCTCCGGTGCTCTGTTTTATGTTCAAGAACCATGATCTATTGTAGCTCATTTATAGCAGCGCAATATTATTTTTTTTCAGTAGCAGCGCTCGCTTGCATTAATTTCCTATTTTGGGTCCTAACAAACATAGTTAATTTTACTTCCTGAAGTTCCAATTTCGGATAATTTTGTAGAGATTTTATTAAGAAGGAAATCAGTATTAGTATTGAAACTTATATGTTTTTCTTTTTCTGTAGGAATGACTTTTGTTTGGAGAAAAGGTTTGGCTATTGTATTACTAAATATTGAAAGTTTTTTGTTGAGTTTGAGTAAGATTGTTAGATATGTGATCAACTTGATTAGCTATTGTTTAAGGATTTGCTTAGAGTAATTGTTCTGTTGGAAGATTTTGTTAATATCTTCTGTATTGACAGGTTCTTTGTCATTGCGTCCTCTTTTGAAAGGATCAGCGATGACATCACCCTTGGGAGTAGGTAACTGTAATGTTTGGAGGGGAGGATGAACAGCAGTGACAGTTTCATTGTTACTTAAAGTCCATTTTTTATGCAAGCTTGTATTAACTTGAATGACAGATTTATTTGGAAAATCATTAAATCTTTCGGCTGATAAGAATATTTTTAAAAATGTATTAAAAGGAATATTTGATTTGATTGTTTTCATTTTGATAATCCATTCAAAATTAATTTTGTCTTTTATCTCTTGATCTAATCTATTACACCAGATTCGTTTATCCTTATGAAATTTATCTTTGAGTTCTTCATTTAAATATTCAAAATCTGGATTAAATTCTTTTCCAGATGCGATCATGTTCATCATACTGGAAATTTAAGGAGATGTTGGTGGAGATAATTTTGAGGTGAAGAAGGGCATGAGCGAGGTTTAGGAATAGGAGTAACAAATTCATATTTGGAAAATGTGGAGAAAGAATGTCGAGATTGGGATCTTCTTAAAACTGGAGTAGACTTTATTGGTGAATTAAATTTTATAGTAATTTTACCATCTTCTTCTTCAATTATTTGGGAAATATCTCTTCGTTCTATATTCCATGGTATTTGAGGTGTATTAATTATAAGCTGTTGAGGAATAGTAATTTCATTCCATTTTAATCTTTTTTGAGTGAAGACCGTGGCTCTTTCAGCATCTATTTGTAACAAAACTGTTTCTTCTTTTGAACAAGGCAGTTTGTTGTATTTTGGATTTAGTTGAGAGGACAGAAGTCTAAAGTAGACTCTGTAAATTCTTCCAAAGTTCTTACAGGGTTGAAATTCATCTCCCTGGATATGAAAATCTAAAATTAAAGAATCTAAAATCATGGGATCTGTAAGATCTACAGAGAAATTTGGAGAACAATTGAAATATATAGGACCATTACATATATTAGTTTGAATCATTGACGGAAGTGATGTTTGATATCTTTTAAGTCTTTTATCTCTTAAAGCTGGGTAAATAGGAGTATCAACTCCAATATGAACTAATGGTTTGACAGCTATTTGAATTAAGCCGAAATGAAGGTATCTATAATTCTTTTGGATATATTTTTGGATTCTTGTATTATTTAGGAGAGCGATACTTTGAGAAACTTCTTGAATAGATAAAGTTTTTTCATGAGTTTTGACAGAGAAGGCTATCTTAAAGTCTGTAAACCCTATTTTGAGCCAATCCATTTGGCACCAGATCTGAGTTACGAAGAAAGACCCGAAAGGATTCTTCTTAGAGAGATTAGAAAGTTGAGGAATCGTAGTATTCCAATGGTTAAGGTACAGTGGTCTAACCAAATAGAACGAGAAGCTACGTGGGAGACCGAAGTTGATATGCGTAGTTTTTACCCAGAGTTGTTTCGTAAGCAAATTTTGAGGACAAAATTTCAATAAGGTGGGTAGAGTTGTAGCGCCCCAAAATCCATTGGACCATAAATATTACCCTTTTTATTTTAAGAGCTATTTTGATATTTCAAAATTCAGATTTCAGCTTAAGTTAGTTTTATTTATTTAAAACTGATTTCTTTTCATCGAGATTTGAGGCACGGAGCAGGAGGTTCCAGACAGATTTCGCCCCAAGCACAAACTTGAGCAGATTCCAGATTTTGTAAATAAAAATGCTAATGAATGAGCAATTTGGTTCTTTTAAAATCTTTTGGCAAATTTCCAAATTCAAACAGTGGTAGGGAGCTTTTAACAAATCTTTCTAAAAGGACAAAGAGTTGGTATGGTATCCCATGCCTACTCGAGTGCTTTCACCTACTGCCAATCATGTTCCTTTATATGATTGTCTACTAGAAGTTTGAGCTCATTTCATTTGCCAAGAAATTCCTTCGTTCTCCCAAATTTTCTAAGGAGTTAGTCGCTTGTGCTTGAGGAGATCTTCTGTCAGGACCAGCTGTTCTTCGCGTTTTCCAGTTTCAGGGAAGTAAAAGCTGATTCATTGCTACACCATGAAAGTATATATATTGTTTTTCTCTAGTCTGTGACTGCTTGCCTGTTTTACGTCCAAGTTTTGGCTATGTTCATGCTTCTGCTTGGTTTATGAAAATGAATGCTTCGGGTTCACAGAATGTTCTGTTTTAAAACTCTCCAAATATGTTTTAGTAAGATGGAAGTTGATTTTAAATCCACTGAGCTGTAGAGATTTGAGTTTTATATTTATGAAAGAACTTCTTCGTTCTGGGGAATGGCGGTGTCTGGACTTGACTCCCGGTAATCGGCGATGCTGGTCAAATTGGGAATTTGTACCGATTAGATAGGCGGAGCTGGTATCTTGGGTTGTCGTTTGTGATACTGCAGCACTAGTTCCAGAAGCCAAATCTGTTTCAACGCTAGCGATGTTATTTCTGTATTCAAACCTGTTACGCATCTAAACACTGTTTTCCACAGTCAAATCTGTTTTCATGCTAGCGATATACTTCTTGTGACCAAATCTTTTTCACGCTAGCGATACTATTCCTATAGTCAAACCTGCTTTAACGCTAGCAATACTGTTCACATAGTCAAATCTGATTCTCACATCTGTTTCACGCTAGAGATACTATTCCCATAACCAAATCTATTTCCACGGCTGAGGTTTGTTTGTACCCGAGTACTATTTTGTTAGCCAAATCTGTTCCTATACCAACAATATGCTGTAGCCAAATCTGTCGCTCAGTGAAATTTTAAAGAGAAATGAGATTGTAAAGGAAGTGAACCCCGATGATTTTTGATCCAGTTTCGATCAAATGATTGTTTAAAGGAAGTAATGTTCAGGTTTAAAGGATTTATGGCATAGATAACAGACGGTCAACACGGAAGGGTGAGCTAGCTGTCGAAGGAATCAGTTGCCCCTCGTATTGTTAACTGAATTCAGATGTAGCTTGATCAAGCGCCCACGGACCTAATGAGAGCTTCTAAGCCATAAGTCACACGAAAAATATAGATGAGATCTGGGTTGCTTCCCCAAATCTGATTTTTTTACGAAATGAAATTATGTTTAACTGACTTCCTTTAAACTATGATTAATTTATGTTATGTATGTGTCTGCCTGTGCTAAGTGCTTTTTGTTATCCTCAGTTTTTACTTGCTGAGCCCCTAGGCTCATTATCTTTTATGGTGCAGGTGAGTCAGATCTAGAGCATACGGGAGGCGGGAGCTGAACCAGCTGTGATGTATGTGTTTATCAAAGGCCGGAATTTCCGTGTCACTGTAATTGTTATTTTTGTTTGATCTTTTGTCAAAACTGTATTAAGATCCATTACAACCATAGTGAATTCATATAGAGTTCCAGTAGTTGTAATTTCGCATTTTGCAGCTTGTACAAAATCTGTTATTCAAATCTGCTTTCGCTATGTGCTATTTGGCACCAATTACTTTTATATCGGTTCAGTAAGGGAATACAGCTTACGACCTTTTGCGTTTAGACCTTTCATTTCTCCTGTTTATTACATTTAACTCAAATCCATTGATACCCATGGGTATGGGCGTCACAAGTAAAGTCAACACAACTTAGAACAATTAGACTAAATTAAGAAGGTCAAATAAATTCAACTCAGCTCAGAACAATTAACTCATCTTAAAACAATTGAACTGAATCAGATCACGGTCTCAGTTCATCTAAGAGAAATATCAGGTCACAACCATAAACTGGGTCAGAACGGGAACTGAATTATGATCTGAAAATTATTGAACAAATCATATCAGATTAAAAGAACTACATAGTACGGATAACAACTTGGAGAAGTTCGAATCGATAACCCAGCTTATCAGATCAGAGCAGAGTTCCAACTAGACCAACTTTACGTATCAGCTTAGAACCTCATCCTTAGGCATCCAACACGACATGTTTACTGGAAACATCCAGAGAACTTTACTTTTAAGCTGCTTTCATACATCCCAGAAATTTCGAAATAAAACTAACTCAAATTTAGCAAAATGTTTTCCAGTAGCCATTTCTGAAAACAAAAGTCCACCAAACCAATAATTCATCATGAAATCATCTCTTCGTTTGAAAAACATCAAAACATTTTTCAAACCTTTAAAACTAACTCAAACATTCAAGAGGAATCAATATATGTTTTTCCATGATATAGTAAGAAACAGAATTTACTTTCCTTAAACAACAAACAACGATTGACAGAGATTTATCCGGCTTTGAACAACTCACAAGCATGATCGATTCTTTTGAAAATTTTGAATCTTTGGTCGGTTTATTTTCTTAGAGAGCACCGCTTCTCAAAAGTTTTTCCTTTACGTGAAGGTTTGTGAATGATGGTGAACGGTGCTTTTGCAAGTATTTATATGAAAATTTCAAATATATTTTGAGTAAAAAACTATTCTTTAAAAGTGTTACTACCATTTAAAAGTGCTACTCTGTTTTCAAAATGGAAGCTCGGACCAAACCGATTGGGTTAAAAATTAGCTTAGAGGTAAACCGTGCATGCTTTGCTAAACCGGACAACTCCCTTGAACCGTGATCCTATAAAACCAGCATATACAAAAGTTGATTAAATGCTACAGATCACAGTTTGATCATTCGAAACTTTGTACGTATCTTTGTGGATGTATGGATTTTTGGGCGTTACACTTGTGCTAATGGAATAGCTATTGGTTTTGAAGCTTCCATTCTAAATTTTCTTAGCACCTTCAAGAAATAGGCTTCCTGCGATGGGAACAATGTTCCATTTGATCTATTCCACTTAGTGTCTAGTCCTAGAATTCTACTTGATGCTCCGAAGTCTTTCATCTCAAACTCTGCTCCCAGTTGTCCTTCAATAATGTCAATTTCTCTTCTATCCTTGCTGCCAGCAGCATGTCATCCACATAGAGCATTAAGTAGACTTGTTTCTCTGTACTTATGTTTTTGGTATATACACAGCTGTCATATTGTGATCTGACAAAGCTTATATTTTCCATAAATTGATCAAAAATCGCAAGTTCCACTGCCTTGGATATTGTTTCAAGCCATAGAGTGACTTCTATAATAGGCACACTCGATTAGAGTTCCCTTGCTTGAAGCCCTTTGGTTTCTTCATGTAGATCCTCTCGTGAAGTTCCCCATGCAAGAAGGTTGTCTTGATGTCCATCTGATTCAACTCCATGTTATATTGTGTTACCAATGGCGGTATGGTTCTTATGGTGGTCTGTTTTACTATAGGTGAGAATATCTCCGCATAGGCCACGCCTTCTTTCTGTATGAAGCCCTTTGCAACAAGACGTGCCTTGTACCTGGCCTCCTCAACACCTGGAATCACATCCTTCTTCTTGAACACACACTTGCAGTCTACTAATTTTTGTCCCAGAGGTTTATCGACTATGGTCCAAGTTCCATTCCTTTCTAATGATAGAATCTCTTCTTCCATGGATTGTAGCCACTTTGAACTTTCCTTCCCTTGTACTACCTCATCAAAGTTCAATGCACCTCAACTATATCATTAGCAACCACTAAGGCATAGGTTATCAAGTATGCATATCCCAGTATTTGAGTGCGTTTGATTGTCCTTTTACCCTGTCCGTTCTTAGTTGATAGGTCCATATATCAGCCTCTGTGCCCTGTTGATCTATAGTTGTATGCTCTTGATGCGGTATTTACATCTTTTCCTTTGGATATCTTCAAATTCAAAATGTATACCAGCATCACATCCATTTTGAGGCTTTGGAGACCTTGACTTATTTCTATAATGAATAACTTGTTCATTTCGATGACATCTCTACTCACTATGCATATTTCTTCTCCCCGTTCAATACACAAAGCTTATACCCTTTTATTCCTCTGGGGTATCTCGGAAAAACACATGTCTTTGCCCTCGGTAGAAGCTTATATTTCCTTGTGTGCGCATAAGATGATCAACCAAATACTTTCAGGTTAGAATAATCCGGAGGATGTCCTGTCCAGGCCTCCTGTGGAGTTTTAAAATCCAAGGCAGATGAAGAGATCCATTAATCAGGTAGCATGCAATAGAGATAGTTTCAGCCCAGAAAACTCGAGGAAGGCCAGAGCTGACTAACATGCTTCTTACACGTTCAAGCAATGTTCATTCATCCTTTCTTCAAGCCCATTTTGTTGTGGAGTGTTGATCACAATGAGATGTCTTCTGATACCTTCACTTTTGCAATATTGATTGAACTGTGAGACCTGAAATATAATTAAGATTAATTTGTTGGAATTAATCGGTTTTTGGAGATTTCTGGTGGTTCAGATCTCTGTTTTGGAAGTTTGGTTTGTATTTTCGGGTCGGAAATCACATTTTAAGCAATTCTGGAAGTTTTCGTATTTTTGGGTCTGAAATCTGTTTTTGTGTGAAATCTGGATTTTGGGTGAAAGCTGGTCGTTTTGGTGGAATCCGGTCACGACGTGTTTTGGTAACGCGAAATTCCTAAACGTCGTCGTTTAGAGAGATCTGGTGTCTATAGAGGTATTGTGAAGTCTGTTTGCGGGTTTTGTGTGTTGATGTTTTACGCTGTCGTTTTGTGGAGTCTGGATGCCTCATGTTTGGGAGAGATCTGGAAGAGTGTTTTGTATCGTGTGGGATACGACACCATTTAGATTAGTTGGCACGACGCCGTTTTGAGTGTAGCGGTAGCGAGAGATCTGTTCGCGTGAGGAGAGGTATGTTGTGTGTAGCGCTAGTTGTGGAAACAGACGTCAACGCGGGTCAACATTTCCTGTTCAGATTTCTCCAGCGTTGTTGTTAACGTCCAGACCTCACCGCGGTGCTATGCGGCGTCGTTTTGAGTGGTTAGCGCTATTTCCAGCTTTTAGCGTTTTGGCCTCCAGATTTCACCGTGGTATTGGAGCGACGTCGTTTTGGGGTTTGAGCGTTGTTTAGCGCAAGCGAGCGTTGGCTTGTGGGATCTGTTTCTGTCGGTGGAATACTTAACCAGATTTCTCGCGTCTCTATAAGAAGCATGGCTTGGCTTCGTTTTATTTCACCAGATTCCATACTTAGCAAAATTCTCCCGACTTTCGTTCTCTGTTTTTCAAACCCTCGGTCATTATTCACCGTGAACTTCTCCGGTGATTTCCCGTCAATTCCGGCCACCATTTTTTCTTGTTCGAGGTAGCGTTGGACTCCTCTTGGAAAGCTCTTTCATCTCTAACCCATTTTAGAGACTATCGTTGGCTGGAAAAAAAGCTCAAAGCTACTGTCTTTCGATCGAGTGTTGTGTACAGAGACAGGTAGCTTTCGAATTCAGTTGTTGGAATCTTGTTCTAGGCCTTGTTTTAAGCTCCTCTTATAGTTGTATGGGTGAGTTAGTTGTTGGCTTTAAGTGTGAAATTCCAGCCGTGAACTTTTAGGAGTTGGCCGTGAGTTTGGTTGTGTAATGCCGTGAGTTCTGAATTGTTTATGCGTGTGATTTGACAGATTTCAGGACTTAAATCTCTCGGGCTCCTTGCTGTGGTAGTTATTACGCAGAATTGAGGTACGGATCTTGAGCTTGTAATTCAGTGTGGAACCTGGCTTGGATAAATTGCGAGATGGCTGTGTTTGGATTGCAGTGCGGTGTTGTTGCTCTGTGTGAGAGATGTGTATGCTTACCGTGTGTAATTGTTGTGTTGCATTGTTTATGCGTGTGATTTGACAGATTTCAGGACTTAAATCTCTCGGGCTCCTTGCTGTGGTAGTTATTACGCAGAATTGAGGTACGGATCTTGAGCTTGTAATTCAGTGTGGAACCTGGCTTGGATAAATTGCGAGATGGCTGTGTTTGGATTGCAGTGCGGTGTTGTTGCTCTGTGTGAGAGATGTGTATGCTTACCGTGTGTAATTGTTGTGTTGCATATGGTTATATGTTTGTTGTTCTAGCACGTTGCATACACGCATTTCCATTCAGCTATTGCAGCCTTTGTTCGTTGTTGTTTCTCTGTTTTCTTACCAGGATACGAGGGCGAGCGGTGATTCCGCACTCTCATTTTTCCTATGCGCCGAGTGGCTAGCTACCACAGTTCATAGGTTGGGTTGTTGATGCATCTGGTAAGGGTGGGCGAGTAGGGGTGAGTGGGTAGCACCCACATGTCCTACACTCACCGTGGCCACATATTCTGTTGCAGATTCCGTTGAGCTGTTGTCTCCTTTCTCATGCATAGCATCTGCATTTTATTCTTGTTGTTTACTGCTGTTTTATAGTCGCTCTCCGTGCTGGGGTTTGACCCCATGTCCCTTTGGGGCTTGGTTGTTTTTCCTTGCTTGTGTTGTTTTCAAGGAACCCAGGTTTTACAGCTGGTCGTGGTTTTAACCCAGCTGGTGGTGCCCCAGGAGGTGGTTAGAGTATCCCAGTAGCATATAGCATATTTATATGTATCAGTACTGTTAGCCAGGGGATGCCCTGCGCTTTGTCGTTGTATTTTGTTGTTGGGGTCTGATACATGTTGTTGGTTGTTGTTATGCTATACTGTGTATTGTTGGATGGTAGCCCACGTTTGGTTGTTTTTATAAACTGGGATATATTTTGAGTATCGTTGTATTTTAAATTATATTGTTTTAAACCGTCAGGCCAAAAGCAAAAAAAATTTTACCCGCTTTTTAATAGCTTCCGCATGTGTTGTATGATTTTACTCTGTTGTAAGCACGAGGCCTGACATTTTTGGTATCAGAGCTTAAGCTGGGATAAGCTCGATTTCTTTGATCACACTTGAGTCTAGGCACAGTGTTGTGTGTTTCGTGTGCTTGGCTATGTGACTATGTGCTGCATATTTGTGTTATGTGTTATCTATGCTGTATCTGTTCTGTTTTGCTTGATCCTGTTGAGTGTTTTCGTAGATGCCGCCTAGACGTCGTGGTAGAGGTAGGGGGAAGTTTGAGGAATCGGCAGGACAGAACGAGGATCGGCATAGCGCTCCTAGTCGTTCTCGTAGTAGGCATGAGGAGGAGGAGGAAGTTGGTGACTTGCCTCCCCCGGTGGAGCGGATGGATGTGGTGATAGCACGGTTTCAATGGATGAACCCTCCAGTCTTTAATGGTGATGAGTCTAGTGAGGATGCGGACTCGTGGCTCCGTAACATTATTGGTCTTTTCGATCGGGTACAGTATGATGATGATCTTCGGCTGAGTTTAGAAACCCTCTTGCTTAGGAAGGCTGCAGAGCGCTGGTGGCGAGGCGCTTCGAGTACCTTGTTAGAGACCGGTGTTGGGATCTCTTGGGACAGTTTCTGCGAGACCTTCCGACAGGAGTATGTACCCGAGTCTTATGTGAACGCCCGGGAGCGGGAGTTCGACTATCTGGAGCAGGGTTCCATGACTGTTCGGGAATATGCTTGGAAGTTTTCTTCTCTGTTGGCGTACGTTCCCCATGTTTCTGGCCGGGAGAGGGCCAAGAGGACTAGATTTATTGAGGGCTTGAACGAAGAGTTGTATCAGATGGTGTTGACCAGCAAACCCAAGAGCTATGCTGAAGCATTTGACACTGCTATTGATATCGAGGAAGGTTTGCAGAGTCGTCGTGATCAGGCAGCAGGCGGCGCAGGTTAGTCGTCCTGCTATTCAGGGAGCACAGTCTTCCCAGTCCTCCCACTCAGCCCATCAGCCCCAGCAGCAGCAGCAGGTGGCTCAGCAGTCTGGCCGTCAGAGGTTTCGACTCCACGGTCAGTAGTTCAAGAAGAAGTCGGGTTCTGGCTCTTCTGGTTCAGGAAGCTCGAGTATCAGCGGTTCTCGGGCTGAGTTTTGTGGCTTTTGCGGTGGAAATCATCCATCTATGCAGTGTGTTGGTGTGCAGGGCTCCTGCAACCTTTGTGGTCAGTACGGGCATTTTGCTAGAGTGTGTCCGTCAGCTGGATCACAGCAGATCGCGGCCCAGCCTCAGGGTCGTGGAGGTCAGTCTAGGGGTCGTTCCCCTCAGTTTCAGCAGCCCCGATTAGGTGAGACTCAGTTTAGGCCGTTTCAACAGCCTGGTCCGTCGCGGTTCGGACGATCGTCTCAGCCTTTCTTCTCTGGACCACAGCATGCTCAGGTTAACGCCATCACTAGGGAGCAGGCCGAGGAGAAACCGAGTCGGGTGATCGCAGGTACTTGCCTTGTTTTTATTTTCCTGCGCATGTGTTGTTTGACACCGGTGCATCGCATTCGTTTATTTCTGATTCGTTTGTTGTTGAGCATGGTCTGTGTACCATTTCGTTGCGCGATGCTGTTTCCATGTCTACCCATGGCGGTGTGAGCTTGTTCTCCCAAGAGGTTTTGTTAGATGGTGTGTTGCGGTTTGGTGAGCATGTCCTGTTAGCGAACTTGATCCGATTGATGCTGTGGGATTTCGATTGCATAGTTGGGATGGATGTGTTGTCCAACTATAGGGCCTCTGTGTATTGTTTTCATGAAATTGTTCGTTTTAGGCCTTTGTCTGGCAAGAAGTGGGACTTCTATGACCAGGATTCTAGATCGAAGATTCCCTTAGTCTCAGCGATGGAGATGTTCAGTTTGTTGTCTTTGGGGAATGCTGGCTTTATGATCTACGCTTTGGATGCGTCTTCTTCTTCCCGCGTTCAGCTTAGTGACGTTCCTGTGGTGCGAAATTTCCCGGATGTGGTCCCGGAGGAGATTCCTGGTTTCCCTCCGAGGCGGGAGATTGACTTCAGCATAGAGCTGGTGCCTGGCACAGCTCCGATTTCGCGTGCTCCTTATTTTCTGGCGCCTACGGAGTTGAGAGAACTCAAGGTGCAGTTAGATGATCTGCTTGAGAAAGGTTTTATCCGACCTAGTATGTCACCGTGGGGAGCGCCCATTTTATTTGTGAAGAAGAAGGATGGCTCAATGCGGATGGGCATTGATTTTCTCCAATTGAACAAAGCGACTGTCAAGAACAAGTACCCGTTACCAAGAATCGATGATTTGTTTGATCAGTTGCAAGGTTCTGTGGTGTATTCAAAGATTGATCTTCATTCAGGGTACCATCAGCTGAGAGTGAGAGAACAAGATGTCGCGAATACTGCTTTTCGTACGAGGTACGGGCATTATGTGTTTTTGGTTATGCCGTTCGGATTGACTAATGCCCCTGCAGTCTTTATGGATCTGATGAACAGAGTTTTTCGTGAGTTTATTGATCAGTTTGTGATCGTGTTCATCGAAGACATATTAGTCTATTCGAAGACTCCTTTGGAGCACAAGGAGCATTTGTGTATTGTCCTTCAGACGCTGAGAGACCAGCAGTTATATGCAAAGTTTTCCAAGTGTGAGTTCTGGTTGGATCGCGTCGTATTCTTGGGACATGTGATTTCAACCGAGGGGATTTCTGTGGATCCCAGTAAGGTTGATGCCGTTCTGAATTGGGAACGTCCCAGGAATGTTTCCGAGATTCTTAGTGACATATTAGTCTATTCGAAGACTCCTTTGGAGCACAAGGAGCATTTGTGTATTGTCCTTCAGACGCTGAGAGACCAGCAGTTATATGCAAAGTTTTCCAAGTGTGAGTTCTGGTTGGATCGCGTCGTATTCTTGGGACATGTGATTTCAACCGAGGGGATTTCTGTGGATCCCAGTAAGGTTGATGCCGTTCTGAATTGGGAACGTCCCAGGAATGTTTCCGAGATTCTTAGTTTCTTGGGTCTGGCTGGTTATTATCGTCGCTTCATTGAGGGATTCTCTAGTATAGCAAAGCCGATGACTCAATTGACTAAGAAGGACAAGCGTTTTGTTTGGACTGAGCAGTGTGAGAATGCTTTTCAACTGCTTAAGGAGAAATTTACTACTGCGCCTGTGTTGGCTCTGCCGTCCGGAACAGGTGGATTCGTTGTTTGCTCTGACGCTTCGCTTAATGGATTGGGTTGTGTTTTGATGCAGAATGGTCGAGTCATTGCGTATGCCTCGCGGTAGTTGAAACCGCACGAGACTCGTTATCCAGTCCATGATTTGGAGTTAGCAGCGGTGGTCTTTGCGTTGAAGATCTGGCGTCACTACCTGTATGGCGAGCAGTTTGTGGTGTACTCCGACCATAAAAGTTTGCAGTATTTGTTTTCGCAGCCTGACCGAAATATGAGGCAGCGTCGGTGGATGGAGTTACTAAAGGACTTTGATTGTGAGATTAAATACCAGCCTGGGAAGTCGAACGTAGTGGCCGATGCTTTGAGCAGGAAGGCTAGTGAGATGCTTGCTTCGTTGTACATATCTAAGGATCAAGAGCATCTTAACACTACGGGTTGGAGATTCTACCCGGCTGAGGATTGCGTTGTGGTTTCATCGTTCCAAGTGGAGCCACAGATTGTTTCGAGTATTCGAGCAGCTCAGAGGACTTATCCGTCTATCCATGAGTTGAAGTTAAAGGTCAGGGCTGGCGAACTTGAGTACTATTCTGTCTCTTCCGATGGTTGTTTGCGTTTCCGGGGCAGGTTGGTTGTGCCCAATTTGATTGATTTGAAGGAGGAGATCCTTCGGGAAGCGCACTGCAGCAGACATGATCATCCTGGAGCACGGAAGATGTACCATGCTTTGAAGCCGCACTTTTGGTGGGATGGCCTAAAGAGCGATGTTGCTGGTTTTGTCGCTTGTTGTTTAAATTGTCAGATGGTAAAGGCCGAAAGGATGAGACCTGGTGGTTTGTTGCAGAGTTTAGAAGTGCCCCAATGGAATTGGGAGCACTTAGCTATGGATTTCGTGACGCATCAGCCTCGTTCCAGCAGAGGATGCGATGCTATTTGGGTGGTTATAGACCGACTGTCGAAGTCTGCACATTTCATTCCCTATGGGATGACCATCTCGTTGAAGAAGATGGCAAAGCTGTAAGTTGATTTTGTTTTTAGATTGCACGGTGTGCCTGTTTCAATCGTGTCCGACCGAGATCCGAGGTTTACTTCTAGGTTTTGGAAGAGTTTGCAAACAGCTTTGGAACCAGTTTGGCTATGATCACCGCATATCACCCCCAAACAGATGGCCAATCTGAGAGAACTATCCAGACGTTAGAGGATATGTTGCGAGATGTTGTGATGGATTTCTGAGGTAGCTGGAAAGACGCGTTGTCATTGGTGGAAGTTTCTTACAATAACAGCTACCAAGTGACGATTGGCATGGCGCCTTTTGAGGCTTTGTATGGCAGAAAGTGCAGATCGCCAGTATGTTGGGAAGAACTGGGGGAGAAGCAATCTGCCCCTGACTTTGTGCAGCAAATGAAAGATCACGTGGATCTTATTAGACAGCGGATGAAAGCTGCCTAGGATCGCCAAGCCAGTTATGCAAATAAGAGGCGTCGGCCTCTTGAGTTTCAGGTTGGTGATCGTGTATTCCTTAAAGTTTCTTCGTTTCGCAGTGTGATGCGCTTTGGACGCAAGGGAAAATTAGCCCCTCGTTACGTCGGACCGTATGAAATTGTTGAGAGGATTGGCCCTTTAGCGTATCGGCTGTTGTTGTCGTCAGAGTTGTCTTCTCTTCATGACGTCTTTCATGTTTCCATGTTGAGGAAGTACGAGCGAGATCCGTCTCACGTGCTTAGAACTGACGAGGTTGAGCTAGATCAGACGTTGAGCTATCTAGAATATCCCTTGCATATCCTTGGCAGGAAAGAGAAACAGCTGAGAAATAAGACCATTCCGTTGGTGATGGTGCAGTGGAGCAAGCATGGCAAGGAAGAAGCTACTTGGGAACTGGAAGAAAAGATGCAGCGTGAGTGGCCGCATCTGTTTGAGTAGCTGTTGAGCTAAATTTCCAGTAGTTTGTAGCTTTTGGTTGTATTTCTTCCCTAATTTTTGTTAATTGTTTGCTTAGTAATCTTGAACTCTTGGCTTGTGTGAGGCAGAGTTTTGTTGTGTATCTTGCTGTTTAATTGTATTTCCAGATAGTTGTTCGATTTCTAGGACGAAATCCTTTTAAGTGGGGGAGAAATGTGAGACCTGAAATGTAATTAAGATTAATTTGTTGGAATTAATCGGTTTTTGGAGATTTCTGGTGGTTCAGATCTCTGTTTGGAAGTTAGGTTTGTATTTTCGGGTCGGAAATCACATTTTAAGCAATTCTGGAAGTTTTCGTATTTTTGGGTCTGAAATCTGTTTTTGTGTGAAATCTGGATTTTGGGTGAAAGCTGGTCGTTTTGGTGGAATCCGGTCGCGATGTGTTTTGGTAACGTGAGATTCCTAAACGTCGTCGTTTAGAGAGATCTGATGTCTAATTAGCGCTAGAGGTATTGTGAAGTCTGCTCGCGGGTTTTGTGTGTTGATGTTTTACGCTGTCGTTTTGTGGAGTCTGGATGCCTCATGTTTGGGAGAGATCTGGTAGCGTGTTTTGTATCGTGTGGGATACGACACCATTTAGATTAGTTGGCGCGACGCCATTTTGAGTGTAGCGGTAGCGAGAGATCTGTTCGCGTGAGGAGAGGTCTGTTGTGTGTAGCGCTAGTTGTGGAAACAGACGTCAACGCGGGTCAACATTTCCTGTTCAGATTTCTCCAGCGTTGTTGTTAACGTCCAGACCTCACCGCGGTGCTATGCGGCGTCGTTTTGAGTGGTTAGCGCTATTTCCAGCTTTTAGCGTTTTGGCCTCCAGATTTCACCATGGTATTGGAGCGACATCGTTTTGGGGTTTGAGCATAGTCGGTTAGCGCTATTTCCAGCTTTTAGCGTTTTGGCCTCCAGATTTCACCATGGTATTGGAGCGACATCGTTTTGGGGTTTGAGCATTGTTTAGCGCAAGCGAGCGTTGGCTTGTGGGATCTGTTTCTGTCGGTGGAATACTTAACCAGATTTCTCGCGTCTCTATAAGAAGCATGGCTTGGCTTCGTTTTATTTCACCAGATTCCATACTTAGCAAAATTCTCCCGACTTTCGTTCTCTGTTTTTCAAACCCTCGGTCACTATTCACCGTGAACTTCTCCGGTGATTTCCCGTCGATTCCGGCCACCATTTTTCTTGTTCGAGGTAGCGTTGGACTCCTCTTGGAAAGCTCTTTCATCTCTAACCCATTTTGGAGACTATCGTTGGCTGGAACAAAAGCTCGAAGCTACTGTCTTTCGGTCGAGTGTTGTGTACGCAGGTAGCTTTTGAATTCAGTTGTTGGAATCTTGTTCTAGGCCTTGTTTTAAGCTCCTCTTATAGTTGTATGGGTGAGTTAGTTGCTGGCTTTAAGTGTGAAATTCCAGGAGTGAACTTTTAGGAGATGGCCGTGAGTTTGGTTGTGTAATGCCGTGAGTTCTGAATTGTTTATGCGTGTGATTTAACAGATTTCAGGACTTAGATCTCTCGGGCTCCTTGATGTGGTAGTTATTACGCAGAATTGAGGTACGGATCTTGATCTTGTAATTCAGCGTGGAACCTGGCTTGGATAAATTGCGAGATGGCTGTGTTTGGATTGCAGTGCGGTGTTGTTGCTCTGTGTGAGAGCTGTGTATGCTTACCGTGTGTAATTGTTGTGTTGCATATGGTTATATGTTTGTTGTTCTAGCACGTTGCATACACGCATTTCCATTCAGCTATTGCATCCTTTCTTCGTTGTTGTTTCTCTATTTTCTTACCAGGATGCGAGGGCGAGCGGTGATTCCGCACTCTCATTTCGCCTATGTACCGAGTGGCTAGCTACCACAGTTCATAGGTTGGGTTGTTGATGCATCTGGTAAGGGTGGGCGAGTAGGGGTGAGTGGGTAGCACCCACATGTCCTACACTCACCGTGGCCACATATTCTGTTGCAGATTCCGTTGAGCTGTTGTCTCCTTTCTCATGCATAGCATCTGCATTTTATTCTTGTTGTTTACTGCTGTTTTATAGTTGCTCTCCGTGCTGGGGTTTGACCCCATGTCCCTCTGGGGCTTGGTTGTTTTTCCTTGCTTGTGTTGTTTTCAGGGAACCCAGGTTTTACAGCTGGTCGTGGTTTTAACCCAGCTGGTGGTGCCCTAGGAGGTGGTTAGAGTATCCCAGTAGCGTATAGCATATTTATATGTATCAGTACTGTTAGCCAGGGGATGCCCTGCGCTTTGTCGTTGTATTTTGTTGTTGGGGTCTGATACATGTTTTTGGTTGTTGTTATGCTATACTGTGTATTGTTGGCTGGTAGCCCGCGTTTGGTTGTTTTTATAAACTGGGATATATTTTGAGTATCGTTGTATTTTAAATTATATTGTTTTAAACCGTCAGGCCAAAAGCAAAAAAAATTTTACCCGCTTTTTAATAGCTTCCGCATGTGTTGTATGATTTTACTCTGTTGTAAGCACGAGGCCTGACAGAACTGAGTGAGCAGAACTCTAATCCATTATCAGTATGGAGCATTTTAACCCTGCTTCCAGCTTGTACTCTACCATTGTTTTCCAATCTTTGAATGCTTCGAAGGCCCTGTGCTTGTTGTTTAATGTACACTTTCCTCGAATGATCATCTATGATTGAGACGAAGTGTCTAGCCCCTCCCATTGATTTAATTCTTGATGGCCCCTAGAGATCTGAGTGTAAATAGTCCAGAATTCCTTTTTTCTTGTGAGGAGTTCTATAGAACACATGCTTCACAGAATTCCAAATCCCTTATCTTGTCTCCGCATAGAAGTCCCAGCTTATTTAACTTTAACAGGCCACACTCACTTATATGGCCTAACCTATGGTTCCATATCTGAGTCCTATCAACGGTTTCCTCTGCTGAATGTACACAACCAAAAATTGACTTCCCTACCAAAATGTAGAGACCATTTTGCTTTTGTCCTTTCATGATCAGTAGGGAGCCTTTAAGTTCCTTCATCACTCCACCTTCGATCTTGATAGTATACCCGTTTGTGTCCAGCATTCCCATTGAAAACAGGTTCTTTTTTATATCAGGAACATACCTCACTGAGCCGACCAGTTTCTGACAAACCCCTGTCGGTTGTAGCATAGCATCCCCAATTCCCATTATCCTACATGTTCTATTGTTTCCCAGAAGGACACTCTCTGTGAGACCCGAAAAGTTAAGAAAGATTAATTGAGTTAATTAATTGGATTTTATGAGATTCAGATTTGAGCGAGCGAATCTGGATGAGCTAGTTTTGAGTTGGTATGTTTGGCAAAGCTATCGGGTTTGTATAAGTCCTAAAATCAGTCTTGGATCAATTCAGATTTTCAGCGGAATTTGATCAGATGTGAGTGTTGGCCATCGCTGAGTGATCTCGTTCAGCAGTGGTGATGGAATCTGTTGTCGCTAGGCAGATGTGAGTACACTAGCGTGTTTGCTGTATCGAGTAGCTAAACTACGTCGTTTGGATTAGTTGGAACGGCAGTGTTTTGGTTTAGCAAGCGGGACTCAGTTGTGGGTAGCGTTGGCTTCCAGATTCGATAGGGATCTGAGTGTTTTAGGGGCGACGCCGTTTTGCATTTCAGGTTTCAGTCGCGTAAGCAATTCAGTTTCGAGTAGCGAGGTGTTGTGTCCAGATGTGATAGTGGACCCTGAGCGACGTCGTTTGAGTAAGTCAGGATCTGTTTTGGCGTAAGGTCATATATGAGGAGAGATTCAGATCCAAGTGGGAAATCCACTTTGTACCTTAAGTTGTCGGTGGGATCTGTTCAGCAGATTTGAGCTTATATAAGAGGACTTTGACCCCCCCTTTGTCCATTATTGTTCCCCGACACTTAGAATATTTCCCATGAGCGAACTCTGTCGTGATACCCTAGCTACTGTTCGCCGAACCTTATCTTCTCCGATTGCCGACGGTAGATAGCTCCTACTGAAATGAGAGTGGTAGCGCTGGACTCCTCTTGCTAAGACGCTTTGTTTGGTGTTGCTTTTGGAAGCTTGCGTGAAGCTGGTGAGGTGTGCGAAGACATCTCCCTTCTCTAGTCTGTTAGCATAAGCGTCGGATTTTGTCTGTCGTTGAGGTAGCTTGTTGGGTAAGTGTTAAGATCCTACCTTGTGCTTTGTTTAGAGCCTTCTGTTGTGTAAGAAGGGTAGGACAGATTTGGTTGAGCTCGTGGCTCCCAATTCATAGTTTCTATGCTTCTGTCCCTGAGTTAGTATCTGTGTTTGGCTTAGCAGGTGTGAGATCTGTGTTGCTCGGGACTTCTTTGTTGTAATTATAGCTCAGAACACTTGAGGTACGGATGTGAGCTTGTTTTACAGCTTTGGATTGAGCATGGGTGATTATGCTTGCTGTTGTGTATGTTTTGCTTCGTTGCATATGTTCTGTGTTGGACATTTTATCTGTTGCATACACGCATTTATCATATTGAGCTCAGATCTGTTGGAGCCGTGCCTTTTGTGCCTTGTTGTATTGATCTGTGCGTACCAGGATGCTACTAGAGGCTGAGCGGGTAACTCTCGTACCTCATCTCCCTGCTGGGATCTGTTAGCCACTATGAGCAGAGTGGGTAGCTCCCACACCTCATGAGTTGGGTAACAGCAGGTTGCGCTGTGTTTTGCATCTGGTGCCGTGTGTTTGAGACGAGTGGTCTCCCATATACTCACACACCCCGAGGCCACTGTTGCTCAGTTGATTCGTATTTGTTCTTGATCAGCTTTGAGATTTTTGCTCCCTGCCATTGGTTGTAGCCTTCCGTCGGTACTCAGCCGTACATGCATAGGATTTGCATATTATCTGTTGCTTTCCATTTTCCGTTTTATATTGTTCTTCGTACTGGGGTTTGACCCCATGTCCCTCTGGGGCTGGTGTAGTTTGCCTGTGTATGTGTTTTCAGGTTATCATGGTTACTCAACTGATCGTGGAGTTGACCCAGCTGGAGGTGCCCCAGGAGGTGGTTAGAATGTCCCAGTTAGCATATAGCATATATGTATAAGCAGTGTTAGCCGGAGCGTGTCCTGTGCTTTATTATATTCCAGTTTTATTAGTTAGTGCTTGTATCTGTTGAATGTTGTACTGTTGTTGTGAGGATTGAGAAATTCGAATAGTGATTAATCTATTTCGTAGGATTAGTCACGGGATTTTGGGTTGTCGAATTTCTCTAAGTGTTAGAAACCAGTCGCTGATGAGAGGCGACGTCGTTTTATTAAGTTGAAACGCAGCATTTTGGGTATTGCGTCTGGTACCAGTAGCGAGAGATCTGTTGTGTGGTTTATCCAGTCGCTGGGTTGGTTAACCAGCTGTTGACAGATATGATGACGTCTCCTTTACGTCGTCGTTTTGAATTGTTTCGCGTAACAGTTGCTGGTGGTTTTGTTTTAAAGGAATCTGTTACCAGCTTTTGGTTGCTTCGCAAGAGAAATCTGTTGTCAGCTGGTGGAACGCTGCGGCGTCGTTTTGTTTAGTTGGAACGGTGTCGTTTTGATGCTACTTTGCAAATGCAACGCCTGGTGGTTGCTGCTGGTTTTGTTAAGAGGAAAATCTGGTTTCTGTTGAAAGCCACGACTGGTATCTGTTGTGAGATACCTACTGTTCACGACGTCTGGTTATTTTGAGAACAGCAGCAGTTGGATTGAGATATATATATAGATAAGTGTTGATCGACATTTAGAATTATTCTGAACCCGATATTTCTTATCTCCATATCCAAACCCTCGTTTTAGCTACTGTTCACCGTGACTTTTCTCCGCCGATTGCCGCCGCTTCCCGCCGTTGTTTTGAGTGAACTTGGTGGCGTTGGATTCCTTGTGAGTTGCTCTTCCGATTGTTACCCAATTGAGGCTGTCGAACGACCTTAGAGAGGATCGTGAAGTTGCTGGTTTCTTCGTACAATGGAATTTGATAGTTATTCCGCTGGTTTCAGCTTCTGGGTAAGGAATTCCTACTCTTCTAAGCTTAGTATGGACTGTTAGTACTTTTTTTAGAGGTAGAACCGGATTCGAGTTCTTGGCCATAGGAAATGTATTGAAGTTCAGATTCGAGTTATATGAGTTTCCTTAACAGATTTGAGATTCGGGATAGCTTCTGCCGTGGTTGAAGGAGCCAGGTGAAAGCTGGTTGGTGCTGGTTGGAATTTCCGTGCCTTGTTAAATCTGTTGAGGTAGAAATCAGTCGTTGGAGGTACGAATTGAGCATATTTAGCAGCTTTGAGCGTGAACATGGCTATGATTGATGTTGTGAAATCTGTTGATATGCTTCTGTGATTTACGTGATACAGCTTGTGAATTGATTGAGTTTTACATTCTGTTTTCACGTATTGAATTGTATGCATTATGCATTGAATATTGAACTGGAATACATGCATACATCTTGAGCCTGATTGACAGATTGATTTATGATCCGATTGAAAGCCACGTTGTGACTGGCCGACTGATGAGTTGTGCCTGAAAAGTCCAACGCTATCATCGGAGTGGTGACTACCGGATTCGAGTGTCTACCACCGAGCTGTGATGGGCTAACGGGCTCTGAAGATCACGGACCGATGATTTTCCCGGTTGATACACCGTGCGGGTATAGAGGCTGTCTGAGATGATTTGCCAGTTGATACACTGGTCTAGCTATCCGATCCTTGATAGCCCTCATGCATTTCATAGCATTGATTATAGCATGTTGCATGATTAGCTGTTTTGATAGCTCTTCGTACTGAGGCTTGACCTCGTATTTCTTTTCCTGCTTTTGTGTTGTTTGGGTCTGTGTTACCCATCGCAGGATCTTCAGGTAACCAAGCTGGACAGAGTGGAGCGCCAGCTGGTCAATCCTCGTTTCCTTGAGTCCCAGTCTACTTTTACTATGTATTGAACCGGGGGATGTTGGGATCCAGATCACGCCTCCCGGCGGGGCAGCGGAAGAACAGAAAATAGATGCCGGGAGAGATCAATACAAAAATCAAATAATACACAAACTACGACATTCATAGGATGTTTAGGTGACTACCTTGTTGGCACTTGTGCCTGGCTCCAACCGGAATTACAATAACGCCGGCTCTTCACGGTAGATTGCGGTAGATAACTCCAATCAGGTCCACGACCGGAGGCGGGATTCCTTCGTCAGCCTGCACTAGAAGGCCTGACGAGATCTGCACGGACGGATTCTCCTCGTAGAATTGGCCGGAACGAATTCCGGTGACTCGAGGCGACGGCGGCACTAGGCGGCGGCTGCGGCGGCTTGTGAGAGAGGAGAAGGGGTGGCTATGATTAGGGTTAGGGTTGTTATGAATTGAGTTGTGATTAAAGTGCTTATGTCTACATTAAGTAGACTAATAATGGACTTGGACCGGCCCATCGGGCCCGGGTCCAAATGACGATATCCATTGCTGCGACTTCATCGTAACTCCGATCGCCGATCAGATCGGACGGATCGACTCAGTTTCAAAAACTGAATGTTATGATGTGAAAAAAATTTTTTCAGATCATCTAACCCTAAATTGAAAAATGACCGTTTTGCCCCTCAACATCGGTAAATCACGATTTGACCTCTGTTTGACACTCAGAGCATATGCGACATCCGGTCTAGTCGAGATCATGTCATACATAATACTACCTATAGCCGAGGCATATGGCACATGTGTCATACTCTCTATCTCCTCATCAGTCTTTGGACACATAGACTTGGATAGAGTGATCCCGTGGCACATAGGTAGGTGTCCTCTCTTGGACTCTTCCATAGAGAACCTCTTAAGTATGGTATCGATGTAGGTAGCTTGTGTGAGTCCGAGCATCCGTTTAGATCTATCTCGATAGATCTGTATTCCAAGAATATAGGATGCTTCACCCATGTCCTTCATCAAAAATCTACTAGACAACCATACTTTAGTTGACTGCAACATTCCTACATCATTCCCAATGAGTAGAATGTCATCAACATAAAGTACTAGGAACGTCACAGCGCTTTTAACTACCTTTTTATAGACACATGGCTCCTCGAGATTCTTGATGAAACCAAATTCCTTAATTTTTTCATCGAATCTTAGGTTCCAACTTCGCGATGCTTGTTTGAGACCGTAGATCGATCTCTGAAGCTTGCATACCTTATGCTCGCTTCCAACAGATGTGAAACCCTCAGGCTGCGTCATATAGATCTCTTCCTTAATGTTTCCATTAAGGAACGCAGTTTTCACATCCATTTTCCATATCTCATAGTCGTACCATGCGGCTATGGCTAACAAGATTCTGATTGACTTGAATATTGCGACTGGCGAGAAGGTTTCATCATAGTCAACACCTTGCCTTTGAGTGTAACCTTTCGCGACCAGTCGTGCCTTGTAGGTCATTACCTTACCATCAGGCCCAAGTTTCCTCTTGTATACCCATTTACACCCAATAGGAACAATTCCTTCGGGAGGGTTAACGAGAGTCCAAACTTGGTTAGCATGCATTGAGTCAAACTCAGACTGCATTGCTTCAAGCCACAAATTAGAATCAGCATCGGAAATTGCCTCCTTGAAAGTTCTTGGATCAGATCCAACAACTTGATCACCTTGATCATCTTCAAGGAGAAAACCATATCTCTCAGGAGCCCTAGGAATCCTTTCGGATCTCCTAGGTGCGACCATTTCTGGTATTGGCTCTGTAGGCACAGGAGACTCACCTGGTACTTCAATTGGATCTCGAACCTCTTCGAGTTCTACTATCTTGCCCTTTCTATCAAGTAGAAATTCCCTTTCCATAAAGGTGGCATTCCTAGAAACAAACACTTTTGTTTCGCTCGGATAGTAGAAGTAGTATCCAATGGAATTCTTTGGATACCCAATGAAGTAGCATAAGATGGATCTCGTGTCCAGCTTATCTCCCACTGTCTGCTTCACGTAAGCAGGACATCCCCAAATCCTCATAAATGAGTACTTGGGTGGTTTGCCCATCCATATCTCATACGGAGTTTTATCCACTGCCTTGGTGTGGACATTGTTCAACAACATTACCGCCGTTTCGAGCGCATAGCCCCAAAACGAGGTGGGAAGTTTAGTGAAGCTCATCATAGATCGAACCATGTCCAACAAGGTCCGATTACGACGCTCCGCTACACCATTGAGCTGTGGTGTGGCCGGAGGGGTCCACTGTGAGAGAATCCCATTCTCTTTTAGAATCCATAAAAGAATGCGAATATCATATATAAAGATCGTTTGTACAAGAGTCAATGAAAACCCACACGCCACAAGTTGGCTAGTTGGGCATCTACTCTAACAGCAGGACATCCCCAAATCCTCATGAATGAGTACTTGGGTGGTTTGCCCATCCATATCTCATATGGGGTCTTATCCACTGCCTTGTTGTGGACATTGTTCAACAATAATACCGCCGTTTCGAGCGCATAGCCCCAAAATGAGGTAGGAAGCTCAGTGAAGCTCATCATGGATCGAACCATGTCCAACAAGGTCCGATTACGACGCTACCCTACACCATTGAGCCGTGGTGTGGCCGGAGGGGTCCACTGTGCGAGAATCTCATTCTCTTTCAGATAGTCTTGAAATTCAGCACTTAAGTATTCACTACCTCGATCGGATCGAAGTGCTTTAATACTTTTGCCTAATTGATTTTCTACTTCAGCCTTGAATTCTTTGAACCTTTCAAAGTATTCAGACTTGTGCTTTATTAAGTACAAGTACCCATACCTAGAGTAATCGTCGGGAAAGGTGATGAAGTATGTGTGATCGTATTTAGTACCAATACTAAACGGGCCACACACATCAGTATGGATCAAATCCAATAGGCCTTTAGCACGCTCACCCTTGCCCTTGAAGGGTTGCTTAGTCATCTTTCCCTTAAGACAAGATTCACAAGTCGGTAGGGAGTTAATGTCTGACAGATCAAACATGTCACTCCTAACTAACTTGTTCATCCTACTTAGAGAAATATGACCTAGCCTAGCGTGCTAAAGTTGTGCTGGGTTCAAGTTATCGTGTTTCCGTTTAATCGTTGTTGTATGTGCTTCGACATCACGAGTTGGAACGTCTTTTAATTTTAAGGTGTATAAATCGTTTTCGTGTTCCCCAATTCCAATCAAACATTCATTCTTGTAAATATTGCCAATCGAATTAGCAAACATACAAGAATATTCATCACTATCAAGCATAGAAACAGAAATAATGTTCTTTATTAATTAGGGAACAAACAAAACGTTTCTCAATAACAACTTAAATCAGAAGACAGATATAAATAAACATCTCCTATAGCTACTGCAGCAACTCTTGCTCCATTTCCAAGCATCAAGTGGGTCTCACCCTCTCTAAGACGTCGGCTTCTTGTCATCACCTGCAAATCATTGCAGATATGAGATCCACATCCGGTATCAAGTACCCAAGAAGTCGAATTAAGAGATATATTTATTTCAATATAGAACATACCTTTCGCAGTTCGCAACTGCTCGAGGTAATCCTTGCAGTTCCTCCTCCAATGCCCAGCCTTGTGGCTGTGGTGGCAAACATCCTCAGACTTGTTTGGTTATGAAGCCTTTGCCTTTGGCTTCTTGGCGGACTTTTCCTCCTTCACAGGAGCAGAACGCTTCTTGCTCTTGAGTCTGGGTCCCTTCTTCGCAGAGGAAGAAGAACCCAGAAGGAGGACGGGTTTGTCCTTCTTTATGGTCCCTTCAAACACTACAAGCATGTTAACCACCTCTTCAAGGGTGGCTGCCAGCTTGTTCATGTTGAAGTTGACCACAATGGGGTCAAATGCAGTAAGCAGTGAGAGGAGAAGTACATCCACCGACAGCTCGTGTGGAAGTGCGATATCAAGGCCCGACAGCTTTTCAACGAGCTTAATCATACGAACCCCATGCTGGCGGACCGAAGTTCCATCGCGCATGCGGCTTGTCATAAGCTCCTTGACAGCCGTGAACCTCTCATGTCGAGAGTTCTCCCCGTACAGTTCTTTGAGATGAAAAATTATGTCAGCAGCATACTTTGTCTTCTCAAAACGCCGTTGCATTTCATTGGACATCGATGCCATCACATAGCATCGAGCTTTAACCTCGTCGTCCCACCATTGTTTAAGTGTTACCAGCTCCACAGGGCTGATATCGGCAGGGACTTCCTTCGGAGAACTCTTCTCTATCACATAAAGAAGTTTCTCTGAAGCCAATACAAGATTGAGGTTGCGGAGCCAGTCTTGGTAGTTCAGACGGTGAACCTGTTGCTATCCAGTATAGCAGCGAGCGGCTTTTTCATCGAAACCATTTTATAATGCAGTAATACTGAAAAGGAAATCAGACAAACATTACTAACTATATATAAAATAAACGCTAAGACATAAAACATGGTCGTTAAGTTTTATGAATTACCCTCCCACTATTTTAACGATTTCACCACCCTCTAATGAAATCGAGAAAGCAGGTTTCTTTAGTGGGTACACGGAGCCCAATCAAGCGATCATGGACCCGAATAATATCAGCCATCCATGACCCCCAAAAGGTAGTTTCCGATCGCAACCGGTGCAACCTCCATGTATTCACCTCACGTCCAGTAAGGGCCCAATAGTATGACGCCGTTTACTATCACGTGTCAAGATTACCCATCAATGTTGAGTCGTGAAGGACGGTCCCCTTAACGTCCCCAATAATATGAGCCAACGTTAAAGGGAGTTGCAACCGACTCACAACAATTGTCAATGGCGTGGACAGCTTTCCGGCATACATGACCCCCTCAATAATATGAGCCGGGACATGTATACGGGTAGCATCGACGTACACCCATTGTTGATGGAAGGTAGGGAAATTTAAACAATTTTAAATACCCTTTAGTTTATCGAATAAACATTTATCTTGATATAAGTTTTAAATCATATTTAAAACGAGGGATTTTAATTTTTGAAAATTTGGTCTCATCATTTATTTTAAATCAAATTTAAAACATGCAACATGCGGATTCAACTAACTATATATCAACATATATAAAATTGGGATGATCGATCGCGAGAGCTATGCGGTCCGTGGTTGCCAGCCACGGACCTGGGTCCAATCATATGGGTAATGCAATATGCAAAGCAATCCTATTACAATGCTTCCGATTTTACAGATCTTCGGTCTTCGATATTCTTGATCGTCATTGTCCATCGTCTTCGGATGTCCTCCCACTAAATCTAGTAATTTTACATTTAAATTTACCATGACATAGAAGGGATACATTTATCAAGGGGTGGGAACGGGCCACAAACAGCCCACTTTAAATGATAATCAAAATATTTACAAACCGAATCACAAAAACCTATCGCATACACCTAACAAATTGGGCACGGCTCTCGATCATCCCAATCATGCAGATAATCTAATTAACATGCATAAATTAAATAATCCAATTATTTATCGCAAAGTCATATTTTAATCATAAAATCGCATTTTATAATAAAATAGTATTTTGTCGATAAAATCAAATTTTAATCAACAAATCATATTTCATTATACAATCATATTTTACAATTAAAATCACATTTTGCTAATTTAATTTATATCATATTGGGCTTAAAACAATTTTAGGCCCAAATATCTCAAAGTTTCAAAATCGACTAAAACGGGCCCGATATCGAATATCGGCCCGAAAACTTCACGGGCTGCCCGGGACAGGCCCGAACAAAACCCTAGGAGAATTCAGCCATCACGACATCGCCGGAGCGGCGGCCGCCGGCGGCGGCGCCACCACGAAAAACGTGCGCGGCGCAAGGCCACGCACGGCCGCGACAAGCGCGGTGCTCACATGCGCCATCGCACGGCGCACATCGGTCGGCCAGCGACCAGCCACCTCGCGCGACCAGCGGCCGACGCCCAGCATCCAGCGGCGCACAGCAGGCCGGTCACCATCACGTCAATCGCGCGGCCAGCGCACGACAGGAGGCGCGACATCGCGCTGCCAGCGGCCGAGATCCAAGCGCGACACAGCGCCCAGCATCGACCAACAACAGCGCAACGTCTTGCGCTGGACAAGGCCAGCGATGCGCGGCCAGCGCGCAAGTCGCGTGCACTCATGCGCGCGAGCGAGGGGCGCAGCCGCACACGGCGGCGGCCGGCGGCCGTATCAAAAATTTGATTTTCCGATCTGAAAATTTTAAGATTAGATACAATAAGACAGAAATTGTATTGATCCCGTATCAAAAATTTGATTTTCCGATCTGAAAATTTTAAGATTAGATACAATAAGACAGAAATTGTATTGATCAGATCCGAACCTTGGCTCTGATACCACTGTTGGGGAACCACGGCGGATCCGGATCACGCCTCCCGGCGAGGCAGCGGAAGAACAAAATTTTGTCCGGGAGACGATCAATACAATTCAATAAACAAGCAGGCTATGACATTCATAGGGTGTTTAGATGACTACTTTGATGGCAACCTGTGCCTGGCTCCGACCAGTTTTTCGAGGAAACCGGCACTTCACGGTAGATGGCGGTAGACTACGTCAATCAGGTCCACGACCGGATACGAGACTCCTTCGTCAGCCTGCACTAGAAGGCCTGACGAGATCGGCGCGGACGGATTCTCCTCGAAAGATTGGCCGGAACAATTTCCGGCGAACGGCGGCTTTGAGTGAGAGGAAAGGGCGGCGCACACTAGGTTTAGGGTTAAGAGTTAAGAGTCTAGTATGTTGATTAAAGCCTAAGTCTATATTAAATAGACTTAGTGATGGACTAGGACCGGTCCAACGGGCCCGGGTCCAACGGATGAACATTCAGTTCATCCCCATCACCGTGACTTCATCGTAACTCCGATCGCCGATCAGATCGGACCGATCGACTCAGTTTCCAAAACTGAATACTATGATCTGAAAAACCATTTTTCAGAACCCCAGTGCAAAATGATCGTTTTGCCCCTCAACAGCGGGAAATCACGATTTGACCCATGTTGACTTTTAGGAAGTCGCACTCCCCAAAATCCTCTTCTCATGCTCAACACATTGAGCTGAGTATCCATGCGGGAATCTCGAATCCAGTACTTGTGTGACCCTCAATGGTTCAGGGATACAGCTAGCCGTGGGCCCACAACCATTGTGGCTCCGGGATCACAATTCCGGACTTGCCCAACGGATCATGGTAAGAGCGTCTAGCAACATCGCCCCATGATCCCCTAGGTATCACTGATAGTGCCTGCAAGAACCAGTTGGTTGTGGTTAGCGTACAGTACGGTCCTTTCAATCCATATATCCCGATCAGATCAACGACCATTGGTAAATCGAGAGTCGCTAAAGATCCGATAGCTATTCATACATCTTGGAGATCGAATAGTGACATCGCGAGTGTAACTAGGTAAACCCATTTACCTAAGACACTTCTAGTACTCTGTCCAGAGATTTATACACTATTATCCCCTCAGATAGCATAGGATATCCACGCATGTCTGCGAGCGGTGAATCCTCGACAACGATGCATCGACTCCTACATGCATCGGGGTCTCACCCAATCTCGCTGCCTGATGACCCTAAGTGAGTCGGCAAACGGGTCAAAGTGAGACGATCATGTAGAGTCACAATGACGTTTGGAGTCGTGAGGACTAATCAGTACAACCAAGACCTCGGACTTATCCACTCGACAAATGGTAACCACTTGGAAAGTCCGAACGAGGGTAGTTCGATAGATCACCAGGTCACTATCTATCTGCATGCTCAGAACATCACAATGTTCCCTACCAATGAAACATGGTACTTCGCATCGCAGATACTAGTCTCGAGCTCGGGCGGCCTTATCCTCATTTTGACGGCCCAATCGACTAGGAACTTGTTCAGAATACACAGTGACTATTAGATGTGTTTCATGATAGCCGTCATACCCACTATCACATCTAACATACACTTTAGCGTATTCTATGTCTTTACTCAACGCAATTGTTAATCATCATACAACACAATGAAAGTAAAGAATGTCATATAAATAAATGCGAATATCATATATAAAGATTGTTTCATACAAGAGTCTATAAACCCACACGCCACAAGGGCATCTACTCTAACAGAGGGTTTCAACAGAGAAGAGAATAAGAAATATCGGGTTGAAAATGTTCTAAGTGTGGCTGAGCACTTATCTTTAAATTCCTCAATTCAATAGCTACTGAACGAGACAAATCCCAACTAAAACAGATTCCTGCATCAAAACATAGCGCCGAACGGATTTATCAAATCAGCGCTCACATCCATCATATTCCAGCGTTAACACTAACTCTCGCGCAACAAGTCAAAACGACAGCTTATCGGTGACATCTGAATGCTCCAACGTTAAAACACAACAGATCCCTTCATTCGCGCAAGTCAAAACATGCTAAGCGTTCACTAGCCAAAACGACGACGCACCACTTAACGAAACGACGTCGCACCTGAGACATCTGAAACATAACTAACGCTCATCGCTGAATCAGATCTCTACACACGTACCTTCGCCAGCGTTCAACACCACTGAAACAGATCTCTCATCTGTACATGCTAATGCACCAGCAGTCAACTCCGCAATTGACCAACATGACATCTGCACATGTCACACGCTAGCGCTATCAGATCTCTCGCTACTCTCCAATAGCCTTGACCTGCGTTGACGTCTGCTTACACCGCCAACCAGATCCTATCTTCAAGAGAGACATCTGAAATCGCGAAACGACGACGTATAGCTTCTAGAGCCCAACTCAACTATCAGACTTCACCAAAACGACAGCGTTTCAATCCTTGTTCACGGCAACTCACGCAAACGTTCGGGAAAACAGATTTCTCTCGCCAAGTCATCAATTCAACTCAAATTTACCAACTGATTTCACTCGATAAAACCCGAACTAAAATCTGAACAATTCTTCAAGAAATCTAAAATTATCAAATCAGATTTTACAAAAGATCTAGGGTCTAAAATCTGAAAAATCACAATTCACGTGACTAATCCCAAACCAAATCCGATTAATCACTATTTCAAATTCTCAATCCTCACATTCTCCCCACCTTAATAGATTTCGTCCTCGAAATCAAAGGCAAACACAAGGGCAGAATCAATCAAACATCCAAATCAAATTCAAACATCTAAACAAGCTCGAATCAAAGCTTAGAAGTTACCTGGAATTCACACGGTCAGTTCTCAAATAGATGAGGCCAATCCTGTCTCATCTTCTCCTCAACCTCCCAGGTTGCTTCTTCTCGGCCATGCTTACTCCATTGGACCATCACCAGCGGAATCACTTTGTTCCTCAGCTGCTTCTCCTTTCTATCCAGAATCTGCACTGGATATTCCATATAGCTCAAGGCATAATCCATCTCAACTTCGTCGGTTCTCAAAACATGGGACAGATCTGGCTCATATTTTCTCAACATTGACACATGGAAAACGTCATGTATCGCTGCTAATTCGTCAGGCAGCTTCAATCGATAAGCCAACTGTCCAATCCGCTCAACAATCTCGAAGGGACCAACGAATCTAGGAGCTAATTTGCCTTTAAATCTAAAACGCATCACGCTCTTGAAAGGAGAAACTTTGAGAAATACTCGATCGCCAGCCTCACACTCCAAAGGTCTGCGTCTTCTATTAGCATAGCTAGAGAAACGGTCCTGAGCAGCTTTCATTCTACTCCGAATCAAATCAACCTGATCTTTCATGTGCTGAACAAACTCCGTGTAGAAAGCTGTCTCTCGCCAAATTCTTCCCAACAGATTGGAGATCTGCACTTGCGACCATGTAACGCCTCAAATGGAGCCATCCCGATAGTCACCTGGTAGCTGTTATTATACGAAAACTCAACCAAGGACAAAAAATCCTGCCAGCCACCACTAAAATCCATCACAACTGCCGCAACATATCCTCTAAAGTCTGAATGGTCCGCTCAGACTGACCATCTGTCTGTGGGTGATAGGCTGTACTCATAGCCAATCTCGAACCCATAGATGCTTGCAAACTCTTCCAAAAACGAGAAGTGAACCTTGGATCTCTGTCAGACACTATCGAGACAGGAACTCCATGCAATCTAACCACATGGTCGATGTACAGTTTCGTCATTTTCTTCATCGAACACCTCACATCATAGGGAATGAAATGGGCTGAATTCGAGAGTCGATCAATAACCACCCAAATTGCATCACATCCCCTACTCAATCGAGGGAGATGAGTCACAAAATCCATGGCGATGTGCACCCAATTCCATTGGGGCACCTCCAAACTCTGTAGCAATCCACCAGGTCTCATTCTCTCAGCTTTGACCTGCTGGAAATTCAGACACCTAGCCACAAAACCAGAGATGTCGCTCTTCATGCCTTCCCACCAGTAGTGAGATTTCAAGGCATGGTACATCTTCTTCTCGCCCGGATGCACACTATACCGGCTACAATGCGCATCGTTCAGAATGGTCTCATTCAAGTCGATCAAGTTCGGAACCACCAATATTCCTCGAAATCTCAGACATCCATCAGAAGTAACAGAGAAATCCTCAGACTGACCACTTCTGGCTTTAATATTCAACTCATGAATATATGGATCAGTCCTCTGCGCCTCCCTGATTTCACTCACAATATGCGGTTCTACTTGGATCGAAGAAACCATAAAGTACTGATCAACCGGTTGAAATCGCCAACCAGAAGTACTCAACTGCTCATAGACCTTTGAGACATTCAAAAACGAAAGCATCACAGGCTGGGTCTTCCTACTCAATGCATCGGCAACCGAGTTCATCCGCCCAGGCTGATACTGAATGTCACAGTTAAAGTCCTTGAGCAATTCCATCCATCTTCGTTGCCTCATATTCAAGTCTGACTGCGTGAAGATATATTTCAGGCTCTTGTGGTCGGTGTACACCACAAATTCTTCACCATACAGATAATGTCCCCAAATCTTCAAGGCAAACACTATCGCAGCCAACTCCAAATCATGAACAGGGTACCTCGTCTCGTGAGGCTTCAACTGTC
>KV017643.1:203902-233405 GCA_001598015.1 Dorcoceras hygrometricum | reverse complement strand
GCCACCCTTTCGGGCGGCAAGCGCGCGGCCAGCGCGCGCAACGGCGCTTCATCGGCCGCGCGACGTGTACGGCCACCGAGCGGCCAGCGCACAGCGGCAATTCACAATCGCCCGCACCTCACGGCCTGCTTGTGCAACGACTAGCGCAACAGATTGCGCCAATCTGCGGCCAGCGCACGTGACACGCGCATCCAAGCGCGCGCGCGCGATGCGTTGCACGAGGAGGAGCCGCCGCATGCGGCGGCCGGTGGCCAATTCCATAATTTCGTTGATTGATCCGATCTCAAATTAAAATATTAGACACAATAATGGCAATTTCGTATTGATCAGATCCGAAAACCATGGCTCTGATACCACTGTAGGGATCCGGATCACGCCCCCGGCGAGGCAGCGGAAGAACAGAAAAATAACAGCCGGGAGACGATCAATACGAGTAATACAAAAAAAATCTATGACATTCATAGGGTGTTTAAAGTCACTACCTTGCTGGCACTTGTGCCTGGCTCCAACCGGAATTACAATAACGCCGGCTCTTCACGGTAGATTTCGGTAGATAACGCCAATCAGGTCCATGAACGGAGGCGGGATTCCTTCGTCAGCCTACACTAGAAGGCCTGACGAGATCTGCACGGACGGATTCTCCTCGTCGAATTGGCCGGAATGAATTCCGGCGACTCGAGGCGGCGGCGGCACTAGGCGGCGGCGGCGGCTTTGTGAGAGAGGAGGGTCGGCTACTTAGCACTTAGGTTTAGGGTTGTTGCAAGTTAATTTTGTTATGAAGTCTCCTAATTCTAATTAAATAGACTAAGTGGTAGGCTCGGACCGGCCCAACGGGCCCGGGTCCAACGGGTGAACATTCGGTTCATCCCCACCACTGTGACTTCATCGTAACTCCGATCGCCGATCAGATCGGACCGATCGACTCAGTTTCCAAAACTGAATACTATGATCTGAAAAACCATTTTTCAGAACCCCAGTGCAAAATGACCGTTTTGCCCCTCAACTTCGGGAAATCTCGATTTGACCCGAGTTGACTTTTAGGAAGTCGCACTCCCCAAAATCCTCTTCTCATGCTCAACACATTGAGCTGAGTATCCGTGCGGGAATCTCGAATCCAGTACTTGTGTGACCCTCAATGGTTCAGGGATACAGCTAGCCGTGGGCCCACAACCATTGCGGCTCCGGAATCACAATTCCGGACTTACCCATCGGATCATGGTATAGCGTCTAGCAACATCGCCCCATGATCCCCTAGGTATCACTGATAGTGCCTGCAAGAACCAGTTGGTCGTGGTTAGCGTACAATACGGTCCTTTCAATCCATATATCCCGATCATATCAACGACCATTGGTAAATCGAGAGTCGCTATAGATCCGATAGCTTTGCATACATCTTGGAGATCGAATAGTGACATCGCGAGTGTAACTAGGTAAACACATTTACCTAAAATACTTCTAGTACTCTGACCAGAGATTTATACACTATTATCCCCTCAGATAGCATAGGATATCCACGCATGTCTGCGAGCGGTGAATCCTCGACAACGATGCATCGACTCCTACATGCATCGGGGTCTCACCCAATCCCGATGCCTTATGACCCCAAGTGAGTCGACAAACGGGTCAAAGTGAGACGCCTATCATGTAGAGTCTCAATGACGTTTCGAGTCGTGAGGACTAATCGGTACAACCAAGACCTCGGACTTATCCACTCGAAAAATGGTAACCACTTGGAAAGTCCGAACGAGGGTAGTTCGATAGATCACCAGGTCACTATCTATCTTCATGCTCAGAACATCACAATGCTCTCTACCAATGAAACATGGTACTTCGCATCGCAGATACTAGTCTCGAGCTCGGGCGGCCTTATCCTCATTTTGACGGCCCAATCGACTAGGAACATGTTCAGAATACACAGTGACTATTAGATGTGTTTCATGATAGCCGTCATACCCACTATCACATCTAACATACACTTGAGTGCATTCTAGGTCTTTACTCAACGCAATTGTAAATCATCATACATACAATGAAAGTAAAGAATGCCATATAAAAGAATGCGAATATCATATATAAAGATTGTCATATACAAGAGTCTATAAACCCACACGCCATAAGTTGGCTAGTTGGGCATCTACTCTATCAGCAACATGTCTAATAAAGATGATAAGCGGTCCACAGAAAGAAGAAGGAACATATTTGGGAAACGGCCCTATAAAAAAAATGACCGAAAGGTACTTGTTTCTGAGGAGAGAAACAGCAAATGGGCAGACTAAGACTCTGAAACAACATCAAGCAGCTCCTCAAGTGAGAGTGAGAATGAAGAAGTCCACTGCTTGATGGTGAACCAAACTACTTGTGAGATCCGAAATTTAAAAGATTAATTTGTATAATTAATCAGATTTTAAGGAATTCTGGTGATCCAGATTTCTGTTTTAAGGTTTCGTTTGCATTTTCGGGTCAGATGGCACATTTTGGATAATTCTAGAAATTTTCGTAATTTTGAGTTTGAAATCTGATTTGTGAGATCTGCTCGGCTTTGTGAGGAATCTATTCGAAATTCTTGAGAAAGCTGGTCTCCAGTGTTCGACTTGGGGTGTAGTGCGTTTTGTAGCGTGAGGGAAACAAAACGTTGTCGTATAGATAGATCTGTTTTTCAGTTAGCGCTAGGGCTTGTATTGAGATCTGCTATCGCGTGGTTGGCTTTGTGTGTAAAGCGATGTTGTTTAGGCCTAGCGTTATGGTGAAATCTGGTGTGCGCGGGAAGGAGAAATCTGTGGCGCTTTTGTGTTGAAGTCTGATCGCGTGTTTGAGTTTAAGGATTGAAACGCTGCCGTTTAGATAAGTTAATACGCCGTCGTTTAGGTTTGGCGTGTTTGTGAGATCTGTTTTGCATCGCAGTGTTTAGCGCTTAGTGTGTCATATTTCTCCAGTGTTTATTATTAGCGTCCAGACTTCATCGTGGTGCTGTGCGGCGTCGTTTTAGCGGTTAGCGCTATTTCCAGCTTTCAGCATTTTTTGGTTTTCAGATTTCTCCGTGGTCTTAGGAGCGACGTCGTTTTGGAGTTGATCGCTGTATAGCGCTAGAGTGAGTGATCTGTTGTGCTAGAGAAGTCTGTGGTATTTGAAGTATTGCGTGTTTAGTATTTCAGACTTCTCAAGCAAGGGGAGCATCCAGTTGTCTATGGGTTTTGTGCGTTGTCGTATTGGGTAGTTTTGTTTATATGTGGACGTGGAGAAATTTGTTGAGAGTTAACGTTGGAACGTTCAGATTTCTCGAGCGAGGAAATGTCCAGATTTCTCCAGCATTTTGCTTTAGTGTTCAGACTTCTCCCTTGGTGTTGCGCGACGCCGTTTCGATTATTGTTCGTGGTTTAGTTCAAGCGTTCGGTTGTTGTGGGATCTGATTCTGCCGGTGGAAAATTTTAGCAAACTTCACGCGTGTATTTCTAGAGAAGGCTTGGTCTTCGTTTTAAATCCACAGGATCCCATACTTAGCATTTTTGCTCCCGATTTCTTTTCGCTGTTCGCGAATTCTAGAGCACTGTTCACCGTGATTTTTACCCGACGATTCCCGTCGCTTTCGGCCAACGTTTGGCACGTTCGAGGTAGCGTTGGACTCCTCTAGAGAAGCTTTTTCATCCTATACCACTATTGGAGGCTGTAGTTGGCTGGATCAAAAACACTAAGTCGCTGTTTCGTTCGTGTGTTTGTGCGTGCAGGTAGAACTTCGTTTAATTTGTTGAGATCTTAGACTTAGCTTTTATTTAAGCTTCCTGTTAAGATGTATTAGGTTGTCTATTTGCTGGTTGAGCTGTTGCTCCCAGGTCGTGCTTTACCATGAGAGTTTGTGGTGTTTTGTTTGAGATCTGGTTGTACGTGCGTGTTGTTTAGCAGCTTTCAAGACTTAGATCTCTCGGGTTTTCGCGTGAGTTTTCAGCTTCTGGCAGCTTCGTTGAGTTTTTCCATGAGTCGTGAGAAAGCATAGTTGTGCAGATTGTTGGTACCGCACCTTGGTAGATTCTGTTTGAGGTATTCTGCCGTGTAAGGTACGAATTGAGCTTGAAATTCAGCTTTGTGATAGGCATGGTAATGTATTGTGTGTGTGGTAGAGCTGGCCGAGTGTTTTGTATTGAGGCAGCGATGTGTATATTCCTGCTTGTTGCTGGCTGCGTTTATGGTATGCTAACTGCTGTAAATTTATGCGGATTTCAGTATGCATGGTGTGTTACTTGTTGAATTGTTATGCATGCGATTATTAGATGCCTTGTTGGGTTTATTGGCAATTCATGTACACGCATCATGTCTAGCGTTGTGATGCATCTGCATAGCATATTGGGCCCTTGATTCCTTTGACAGACATGCTATACATGTTGCTCTGTTGGAGCTTTTCCCTCGTGGTGTGGTGCTGTGTTGCATAACCACGGTTGAGTGCAGCTGGAGGATGTTGGTTGAGTTGTTCCCAGTCCTCAGTTGCAGCAGCTAGAGGATGCTGGTTGAGTTGTTCCCAGTCCTCAGTTGCAGTGACCTGGATAGAGGTTGGTGGGTGGTTGTGTCCACTTGAAATTCCGTGCAACCTGGCGGGTGGCTTCCGCGCAGGTGCGGCGATGAGCCACTCTATTTTCCACTGGGTGCGATTGGGTAGCTTCCGAGACTTGGTGATGTGTCACATTGTTGTTGTTACCGTTTTGTTTGGCCTTCCGATTGTTACCACTGATTCTTCGTACCGCTCATGCATTTGCACGACATGATACATTGCATGCTGTATCCTTTTGCTGTATTATGCTGCTCTTCGTACTGGGGTTTGACCCCGATGTCCCTCTGGGGCTGGTTTGTTTTGTTGGCCTGCTTGTTGTTCAGGTTTTCCAGGTTATTCCGCTGGTCGTGGAGATGATCCAGCTGGAGATACCCCAGGAGATGTTTAGAGTGTCCCAGTTATGTATAGTATCTATTGCACTGGTATCACCTCGGGTGGGATGTCCCGGGTGGTGCTTAGGCTTATATAGTTATTAGTCTGTCTGTGTATTGTGGTTTTTCAGTTGTTGTATTTAGTTGGTTGATGTTGGTTAGATACTATGCTGTTGTATTTGGCCGTTGGGCAGTACTCGTAGCTGTTAGTATGCTGCTCTGTTATTTTGAGTATGAGTTAACTGGGAGTATTTTGAGTATGACAGTATTTTAAATTATGTTTTCTTCGTCAGGCCAAAAGCGAAAAAAAAAAAAATTTTAGCCACTTTTTAATTTCTTCCGCGTTGCGTTTTGTTTAAGTTCTCTGTTTCTTACACGAGGCCTGACACTACTGATGATGAGGTATTTGATTTCTCAAATAGTGAATTTACACGTGAGGACCTTATCACCGCACTAAATGAGATGGTCAATGAGTACAGAAAACTGTCTCAAAAATTCGAGGAAATTAAGGCTGAAAACGGAGGTTGAAAAACAGTTCAACTGAACCAAGCACTGCTCAGATTGGGGAGACTGACAGTTTACAAACGGAGTTGAGTAAGCTGAAAATTGAGAATGATTGCTTGAGAACAAAGTCTTGTGAGATCTCATCTGAAAATGAAAGATTAAATCAAGTGATGAGTTCCTGGACTAAGTCTTCGATTTCTTTGAGTAAGTTGCATGAAACTCAGAAGCCATTAAATGACAAACCTGGCTTAGGTTTCGGCTTTGTTGAAAGCATCACAAAGGAAACATGTACTCAGTCAGATCTGGCTGATGAAAAATTCAAGAAAATGAATTTTGTCAAAGCTAGTGTGATACATGATATTTATGAGTCGGTCAAGTATGACGACCAGATCACTGGACAGATGAACCAAAAGGGTAAAAATGGTATTGGTTACATCAAGCCGGATAACTATAAGCCCAGATGGCTAACGAACAGACTAGAAAAGTTCAAGGCGAAAGCTGTATCTAAGTCGTCTGTTCCGAACCAACAAAAGTGTGGTTCAATGAAGGCTAAATGAAAATGGGTAAAGGTTCAGCCTAAGTGTGATCTGACTGGTCAAAGTACGAAACCAAATCTCAACAGATTGCATAAAAATTCAGCACGAGCCCTTGTGGACATTCATACGGGGAAAAATGTTAAGGTAATTCAAGTGTGGGTCCCGAAAGGGGTAATCCGATCTGGACCCAAGTGAAATTGGGTACCAAAAGTTTATATTTGTGATTGCAGGATAACAAGTACACAGCTTCGGAGGACTCAATCAAATGGTATCTGGATAGTGGTTGTGCGAGGCACATGACTAGCAATCTACAACTGTTATCAGACTGAAGCCATACCAAGGACCCAGAATTGTCTTTGGTGACAACTCACACGATAACACTGTAGGTAAGGGTAAGCTTACCCATGGTAACCTTGCAGTTCATGATGTTCTTCTTGTTGAGAACCTGTCCTATAATATTATTAGTATAAGTCAGCTGTTGACAGTGGTTACACAGTTAACTTTCAAAAGCAAACATGCACAGTTAAGAATCCAAATGGTCTGACAGTATTATTAGGAAATTGATCGGGGAATACCTACACTGTAAACCGGTCAGAGCATCTGGGGTCTGAACAAGTTTTCCTAGTAGCTGACCCTTCCAAGAGCTGGCTATGGCACCAGAGAATGAACCATCTAAATTTCAAAACACTTGCCAATCTGAGTAAGCTTGATTTGGTTTCTGGTTTGCCCAAAAAAAAATTTTCAAAAGACAAGATTTGGTCAGCATGTCGGCTGGGAAAACATATTCGTTCTAGTTTTAAAAAGAAAAGCGTCAATAGTTCTGCCCGAAGCTTGGAGCTTTTACATATGGATCTTTTTGGTCCAATGCCCGTAACCAGCTTAGGGGGAACAAGATACACCCTTGTTGTTGTTGATGATTTTTCAAAATTTACATGGGTGGTGTTTTTAAAATCAAAGGATTAGACCGCTGACCAGCTGATAAAGCTTTTAAAACGATTGCAAAATGACAAATCTTGCAGTATCAAGCGGATAAGGAGTGATAGAGGTACTGAGTTTTTAAATCAAAAGCTATCCTCTTATCTGGAAGATATTGGAATAAATCATGAGCTTTCAGCATCTAGAACTCCTCAGCAGAACGGGTTAGCTTAGAGAAGAAATCGTACTTTAAAATAAGTGCTAGAACTATGATTGCTGATTCCGGCATATCTCAAAAATTTTGGGCTGAAGCAGTTAACACAGCTTGCTACACTCAAAACATATCGATGATTAACAAGAATCATGGCGTTACCCCATATGAGATCTGGAGTGACAAGAAACCTGACATTTCTTATTTCAGGGTGTTTGGATCCAGATGTTTTATTCATGACAATGGCAAAAAGCATCTAACCGCCTTTGATGCTAAATCTGATGCAGGTTTATTCATTGGATACTCAGCCGTGAGTAAAGCTTATAGAGTGTTAACAACCGGAGCTTGACGCTTGAAGAATCAGCTAACGTTGTGGTCGATGAAACCATTTTTCGATCAAATTCAGATGCAAGATTAAATGACTTATGTACACGTCTGGAATCAACTATCTTAGACGACTCGATTGATGACGTGCCACAAATTGAATATTTAGCTGATAAACAGCAAGCACTGGACACACCAAACGATGACTTCTCAAATGCTGCAAACTGATCTGACGGGTAACATAGAAGTCATTGATTTGAATAATGTTGACCAAGTGCATGAACAGCTCGCAACCAGTATGCTAGCTGTAGGTGATGAAACGACTAATGCACAAGATGATGCACGAGCTGATTATACAATCCATCAAGTGGTATCCAGACCAGCTTCAGATACATAAGCTATCAACAGAAATCATCAGTGGGTATCTGATTCAAATGCCGAACAACATTCACATCAATAATCAGTACCGGGTGATCAAGATGAGACATATAGCCAGACATCCAAGCTGAACAGGGAGCAAATACAATTGGATCTGACCTTCGGTGTAATAGAAAACATCCACCTGAGCAGATCATAGGTAATGTAACTTCTCCTGTTCGCACATGAGGACAGCTTATGCATGAGTATTTCAATTCAGCATTCATTTCTCATATAGAACCTAAGCTGATAGAATAAGCCTTAGAAGAATCAAGATGGATAGATACTATGCAAGATGAACTTAGTCAATTTAAGAGAAACAATGTATGGCAGTTAGTTCCTCGACCTAGTAATCATTCAGTGATAGGAACTAAATGGGTATTTAGGAACAAACTGAATGAGGATGGTGCTGTTATCAGAAACAAGGCTAGACTAGTAGCTCAGGGTTTTAGAAAACTTGAAGTAATAGACTTTGATGAAACCTTCGCTCTTGTAGCTAGATTAGAGGCCATCCGCATGTTTCTTGCATATGCTGCATTCAAAGACTTCAAAGTCTTTAAGATGGATGTAAAGAGTGTCTTTCTAAATGACATCTTGACTGAGGAAGTGTATGTTGCACAACCTCCTGGCTTCGTCAATCATACATATCCAGATCATGTTTATAAACTGGATAAGGCTCTATATGGGTTGAAAATAGCACCCAGAGCTCGGTATTAAACACTTTCAAAACTTCTTATTGATCATGATTTTATAATAGGCACAGTTTATAAGACCTCATTTAAATTTGTGAAAAATGATCATGTTCTTTTGGTGAAATATATGTTGATGATATTATTTTTGGGTCAACTAACCCCAAATTGTGTCAGAAGTTTTCTAAATTGATGCAGGAGAAATTCGAGATGAGCATGATGGGAGAGCTGACATTCTTTCTAGGCTTACAAGTAAGACAGCTTGAGAATGGAATATTCATAAATCAAGCTAAGTATACGAAGGAATGGCTGAAAAAGTTCGGAATGGAAAATAGTTCAGCAGCAGCTACCCCGATGAGTGCGTCAATGAAACTTGACAAATATGAAGCTGGAACTGCAATTGAGGTATCTTTATATCGTGGTATTATTGGCTCACTGCTTTACTTGACTCTAGCAGACCAGACATCATGTTTGCTGTCTGTATGTGTGCTAGATTCCAAGCTGAGCCTAAACAATCTCATTATATTGCAGTTAAGAGGATCTTAAAATATCTTAAAGGAACTTCCAGTGTGGGTCTTTGGTATCCCAAAGACTCCAGTCTTCAACTAATTGGTTATAGTGATGCAGATTACACAGGTTGTAGAATTGATAGGCGAAGCACAAGTGGTACCTGTCAATTTTTGGGAGATCGGCTGATTTCCTGGTTTAGTAAAAAGCAGACATCGATTGCTACGTCCACAACTGAAGCAGAGTATCTAGCAGTTGGAAGCTAATGTGCTCAGATCTTATGGATTCAATATCAGCTTAGAGATTACGGCATTGATGCTTCTGAAACTCCTATTTTTTGTGACAATACCAGTGCAATATCCATTACTCAGAATCCTGTGCTGCATTCCAGAACAAAGCACATAGATATAAGGAACCACTTCATAAGAGATCACGTGCTTAAGAAGGACATCCGGCTGGAGTATGTGTCAACAGATCAGCAAGTTGCTGATATTTTCACAAAACCTATACTAGATGCTCTTTCGTACTTTCGAAATATCCTTGGTCTCTTATAATTGTCCTAATCTATTTTTGTGCGAGACATTGCAGGTTGTACAACTTTAGTGAACTTCAGATTTGGGACCTCAGTTCAAGGGGAACGAAGGAGAACCTCAGTTTTGGTGAACTTTAGTTTTGGGAGAACCTCAGTTTTAAGGGGAACAACAGTCAAAGTTAATAAGTGCTGAGTCAGCTGAATACGTGTGATCTGAATCTATTCAGCTTACGTGTATATACCGCTAAATAAGTGCTGAGTCAGCTGAATACGTGTGATCTGAATCTATTCAGCTTACGTGTATATACCGCTAATACTTATATATGTGATCTGATCTGAAAGTACCCTAGCTGAAAAATTAAAAGATCGACGATTGTGATTTATTTAAAATGGCGGTTCACTTTTAATCTTAACCGTACGGGTTAAAATTCAAACATATTTTCAAATTTTTATCGCGCCATCGGATGATTGAAACGTGTGTTGTCATCATACGTAACGTCACATCTACACTTTTTATCGTACCTTTTTGTCTTCATTTTATACGTCTTTTTAAATCTTTCTAACATTTACCTTGCAAAATACTCTCGCGCTTTCAGTGTTCTTTCTTTGCAGATTATCTCATTCCTCGGCGTATTATTTTCCTTCGATCTATCAACTGAAATGGCTCTTTCATTCATCCAATATGTCATGCAGATCAACTTTGACTCAGTTTTGAGTCTATCTGATGGAGGTATGATCTCCATGTTCAAAGCCCTTGAGTCATCCAAACTCCGTGGATTTTTGTGATGTTCAGCTGCTGTCTATGAAAAAGATTTGGTGACCTTATTTGAAAATGCCACTGTGAGAGGAATACAATGGTAAGTTGAGTTAAGGGGGTGTTAATGAACATCTCAGAAGAACAATTTGCTGGCATTTTTGACCTCCAACAGAAGGGCAGACGTCAGTGAATGATTTGCCTACCAAGCTGATCAATGAAGTGAGGAGAGCTTTCTCTTAGAGTGGAGAACTGATCAAAGCTTCTTGTAAAAATAAGGAGATGAAGGTAGAGTTATAGACTGTTGAACGATATACTGGCTAAGGCTATTACAGCCAAGGCTGGTTCATTCGATGCAGTAACCCATGAAAGTTTTCTGCTTATGGCAGCCATCCACAGCTGGATAAAGATCAACTGGAGCAGATTCCTATGTGATATTCTGAAGGGAATGGTGACTCCCTCCTCGAAGCAACCCCGGGGTTTTTTAGTTCAAATCAGTTTTCTACTAGTGGGAGTCCCAGGTCTGATATTGGGAGAATCGAAGGCTCACCCACCTATGAAGATTCGTACTGTTAAGTCTGTCGGCACCTACATCGCAAAGAACAAATCTTTGCCAGCAGCAGATGAAGATGTAAGGCCCGGTGCGCAGCACAGAGTTAACCATGCAAAATACAATCGCGGAAGCATTTAAAATAGTGGCTAAGATTTTTTTCTCTTTGGCCTGACTTAGAAAACATAATTTAAAAATACATTAATACTCAAAATATTGGTTTTACAACAACTGAAAACTAACAGCAGATACAATAACAAATACAAGCATAGAGTGACTCCCTAACAAGGTACATCCCAAATCAGCAGTAGAACATCACAGCCTCACGGGGTATTCCCCGAAGATAGCTCTACTGCCTAATATAAATAATATACATAACTGGGACACTCTATCCACCTCCAGGGGTACCTCCAGCTGGGCCATCTCCGCGACCAGCTGAGAAACCTGGAAAACCTGGACAACACACAGGCAAACAAAACAATCTTTCCCCGGAGGGACATGGGGTCAAACCCTAGTACGGAGAGCAACAAAATACAGCATGCAGATAGAGCAAGATATAAATGCTATGAGATGCATGAGAACAGGGAGCTCAAAGGATCCAAGAGAACTGTACACAGTTGGTCAACAGAACAGGAATGGTCTCCGAATGTATGAGAGAATGGGAGCTACCCACGCGCTCGATCATACATGTACCATACACAAACAGATCAGGGATGGCCGCAACTCATGTGAGAGAAATGGGAGCTGCCCATGCGCTCTATCACACGAAATACCAGCACCAGCTAGAGCTGAATGGCCATATCTCATGTGAGAGAATTGGGAGTTACCCAAGCGCTCAATCACACGCATCCTGTCAACAAGTATTAGCTCAAAGCAGACAACAACGGATCAGAGGATCTCACAGCAGGCTGTTAACAAAGGCTCGCAAAGGAATGAGCAGAATAACATGACATGTGTGTATGCATAACAACAGCTTGCAAGATAACATACACAAACAGATGCAAGCAACAGCACAGAAATAACAGCATACACACTGCTCAACATAACAGCACACACACATTTATACACAAGTCCATCTCAAAGCTGTAATCATAAGCTCACATCCGTACCTTAGCTTTCTGAGCTACAATTACCACAAAAGTCCCGAGCGACTCAAATCTGCCACCTGCTTGGCCAAACAACAACAACAAAACTCAGGGACAGTAGCACAGAACTACGAACTGGGAGCTACGAGCTCCACCAGCTCTATCCCACCCTTATAGCACAACAGACAGCTCAAAACGAAGCATAAGGGAGGATTTAGCTATTACTCGAAGGTACTACCTGAACAGAAAAGCAAATCTACCGAAATGCTAACATACTACACAAGGTAGCTCCTTTCGCGATCTTCTTCCAGCTTAATTCAAGCCTTCGAAAATGGTATAAGAAGAAACGCCTTGGCAAGAGGAGTTCAGCGCTACCACTCTTCTTTCAATCAGAGTCTTATACCGCCGGCAATTGGAGAAGATAAGGTTCGGTGAACAGTAGCTAGGGTATCACGACAGAGTAAGGTTACGGGAAATATTTCTAAGTGTTGGGGAAGATATCGCATTCGAATGGTCAAAGTCCTCTATTAATAACTCAAATCTTCTCAAATATGGTGAACAGTAACCACCGAAAAATCGAGGTCCACAACTGACATCAGCTCAGATCACCACTTCAGATATGGACTTTATGCCAAAACAGATTTGAACTTACGTCCAAACGACGCCGCACAGAAGTCCACTATTCCACTAGACACGTCACCCCGCTAACACCAAATCTGCTATCGCTAAACGGCGTCGCATCGTAACTCAGATCCGGATGACCAGATCTGACACCTGTACAGACCAGCTTTCACTGATACCCAAAACGACATCGCACTGCCTTCCGGTCTAGACAACCCGGAACCGGTCCACACAAAACCGTTGAGCCAGGCCGGTTCACCGTGCTAACAACTAATGCATCTCAAATCTGGTTTCCTCTAAACGACGGTGTTTTGCTACTCGCGCTGGATATTCAACCAGCGTTCCTAGAATGGCCTACTATAACAAGATTTGACCACCAGCCTTGATTACAATCAACCAGCGCCAAAGCCGAAGTCACCAACCAACGCTTCTCAACTCTCCAAATCTGACTACTACCCTGCAGAACTCTACAACTATCTAGAGTTGTTCTAAACACAAATATACATAGAAACCCGATACGCTCACCCAACATACCAGCTCAAAGCTGGTCCATCCCAGATCTGCTCATGCCAAATATGGTCTATCCAAAACCCGATTAATTATCTTAAGTAATCCACAAATCTTTCGAGTTTCACATTTCTCTCCCACTGAAAATAAGATTTCGTCCTCGAAATCAAACAACAACTTCAGAACTCAACAAAACTCAACAAAACAACCAATACTGAAAAAAAAAACGATACGCACAAAACAACCAGCAACCTCTAACACGCAACAAGAGGCTACTAACCAAGAGTTCAAGATAACTAAAAAACAACAACAAGCAAACTAGCTACTAGAGTCAATGCAAGATCTACTCAAACAGATGAGGCCATTCACGTTGCATTTTCTCTTCTAACTCCCACGTAGCTTCTTCTCTATCATGTTTGCTCCACTGGACCATCACCAAGGGAATGGTCTTGTTCCTGAGCTGTTTCTCCTTCCTGTCTAAAATATACAAGGGATATTCAACATAGCTCAAAGTTCTATCCAGCTCCACCTCATCAGTTAGAAACACATGAGAAGGATCTGGCTCATATTTCCTCAACATAGACACATGAAACACATCATGCAATGAGGACAGATCTGGTGGCAACAGCAAACGATAAGCCAAAGGACCGAGCCTCTCCAGAATCTCATAAGGTCCAACATAACGAGGAGCTAACACTTCTAAAAGGAGAAACTTTCAAGAAAACCAGATCTCCAACTTGAAATTCCAAAGGCCTACGCCTGCGATTCGCATAGCTAGCTTGGCAATATTGTGCAGCTTTCATACGCTGCCGGATAAGATCTATTTGATCTCTCATCTGCTGCACAAATTTTGGAGTAGACAGCTGCTTCTCCCCCACTTCTTCCCAACAAATTGGCGATCTGTACTTCCTACCATACAATGCCTCAAATGGTGCCATTCCAATTGTCACCTGGTAGCTGTTATTATAAGAAAACTCAAACAAAGACAACGAGTCTTGCCAGCTACCACTGAAATCCTTCACAACAACTCTCAACATATCCTCCAAAGTCTGGATAGTCCTCTCAGATTGGCCATCGGTTTTGGGATGATAAGCAGTACTCATAGCCAATCTGGTGCCCAAAGCTGTTTGCAAACTCTTCCAAAATCTGGAAGTAAACCACGGATCTCGATCTGAAACAATAGACACAGGCACTCCATGCAATCGCACCACGAAATCTATGTACTGTTTCGCCATTTTTTTCAAAGAATTTGTCATATTGTAGGGAATGAAGTGAGCAGACTTCGAAAGTCTGTCTATAACAACCCAAATAGCATCACAACCTCCGCTGGAACGAGGCAAATGGGTCACAAAATCCATTGCTACATGCTACCTATTCCATTGGGGAATTTCTAAAATCTGTAATAAACCACCAGGTCTCATTCTTTCTGCCTTAACTTGGTGACAGTTCAGACAACGTGCGACAAAACCAGCAACATCGCTCTTCAAACCTGCCCACCAGTAGACGGTTTCAAGTCATGGTACATCTTCCTTGCACCAGGATGGACACTATGTCTACTAAAGTGAGCTTCTCTCAAGATCTCTTCTTTCAAATCAATCACATTTGGAACTACCAACCTGCCACGAAATCTCAAACACCCGTCAGATGTGACAGTGTAATCCTCCAACTGTCCAGCTCGAGTCTTCAACTTAAGCTCATGGATTATGAATCTGTTCTCTGAGCTGCTCTAATATTTGCAACAATCTGTGGCTCAACTTAAAAATAAGAAACCACAACATAATCATCACCTAGGTAATAACGCCAACCTGTAGTGCTCAATGGCTCATGAACTTTCGAAATACTTAGCAAGGCAAGCATCGCTACTTGAGCCTTCCTGCTCAATGCATCAGCAACTACATTCACTTTCCCAGGCTGATACTGGATGTCACAATCGAAATCCTTAAGCAGTTCCATCCATCTACGCTGTCTCATATTCAAATATGGCTGAGAAAACAGATACTGAAGACTCTTGTGGTCTGTATACACCACAAACTGCTCGCCATACAGATAGTGGCACAAAATCTTCAAGGCAAAGACTATTGCTGCCAACTCCAAATCATGAACTGGTATCGAGTCTCATGCGGTTTCAACTGCCGAGAAGCATACGCAAGGACTCGACTATTCTGCATCAACACACAACCCAATCCATTCAGCGAAGCATCCGAACAAACCACAAAACCACCTGAACCCGAAAGTAAAGCTAACACTGGTGCTGAAGTTATCTTCTCTTTGAGCAATCGAAAGTTGTTCTCACATTCTGTTGTCCAAACAAATCTCTTGTCTTTCTGGGTAAACTGCGTCATAGGCTTAGCTATACTAGAGAATCCCTCGATAAAACGGGGATAATATCTAGCCAATCCCAAAAAGCTACGAATCTCTGAAACATTCTTGGGAAGTTCCCAATTCACAACTGCCTCTACCTTACTGGGATCAACAGACAGTCCATTGGCCAAAATGACATGACGCAGAAACACTACTCTATCCAACCAAAACTCGCATTTAGAGAACTTAGCATACAGCTGCGAGTCTCGTAGAGTTTGGAGAACCAACCTCAAATTCTCTTTATGCTGCATCGGAGTCTTCGAGTACACCAATATGTCATCAATGAACACAATCACAAACTGATCGATGAACTCTCGAAAGACTCGATTCATCAAATCCATGAAAAATGCAGGGGCATTAGTCAAACCAAAAGGCATAACTAAAAACTTATAATGCCCGTACCTTGTACGAAACGCAGTTTTCGCAACATATTCCTCTCGAATGCACAACTGATGGTACCCCCAACGTAGATCGATCATAGAATACAAATCTGAACCCTGAAGTTGATCAAACAAATCATCGATCCGCGATAGAGGGTACTTATTCTTCACGGTTGCCTTATTCAGTTGCCGAAATATATACACATCCTCATCGAACCATCATTTTTCTTCACAAAAAAGATAGGAGCTCCCCACGGTGACATGCTCGGTCGAATAAAACCTTTCTCCAGCAAATCAGTAAGCTGTACCTTCAGCTCCCTCAACTCGGCTGCGCTAAACGATAAGGGGTTCGCGAAATAGGAGTTGTACCAGGTACCAACTCAATGCGAAAGTCGATCTCCCTCCTCGGAGGAAAGACAAGAATATCCTCGGGGAACACATCAGGGAAATAATTAGCAACGAGGATATCGCTAAGCTCCACACATGACTTCAAGGATGCGTCTAAAGCATAGATCATGAATCCAAAATTCTCAAACGACATAAGGCTAAACATCTCCATGGCAGAGATCAAGGGAATCTTCGATTGGGAATCGTGGCCGTAGAAGTTCCACTTCTCGCTAGACTGGGGCCGAAAACTCACAACGCCATGGAAACAGTCCACGGTGGCCCTAAAACTAGACAACACGTCCATTCCCACAATGCAATCAAAATCCCACATCACTAATCGAATTAGGTTCGCTACCAACACATTCTCACCAAATCTAAGAATGCCATTCAACAAAATCTCTTGGGAGAACAGGCTCGCGCCGACAGGAGTCGCCACATAAACAACATCACATAAAGAAGTGGTATGCAAACCATGCTCAACCACAAATGCATCAGCTATAAACGAATGTGATGCTCCAGTATCAAACAATACACGTGCAGGAAAATCAAAGATAGTACAAGTACCTGCAATCACTCCTCCTGGCGTGCCCTCTGCTTGCTCCCTAGTCATGGCATTCACCTAGGCATGCTGAGGTCCTGAGAACTGGGGCTGGGAAGACTGTCCGAAACGCGAAGGACCAGGCTGCTGGAACGGCCTATGCTGAGTCTCCCCCATCCTCTGTTGTGGAGCAGGAAAAGAACGACCTCTAGCTGATCCACCAGAACGACCCTACGGTGGGGCAGCGGTGTGCTGAGATCCGTCCAATGGACACACTCTCGCAAAATGTCCATATTGCCCAAAAATGTTGCAAACACCCTGAACCCCTGTACACTGCGTCAAGGGGTGTCTGTCTCCACATTGGACACAAAAGGTAGTCCTAGGACTACTACTACTGCTCGAACTGCCCGAGCCAGAAGAACTAGAATCTGCTTCTTCTTGAACTGATGGACACGAGGCCTAAACCTGTGGTGCCCAGACTGTTGTGCTGACTGCTGAGGCTGCTGCTGAGATGACTGGGGAAATTGGGGAGGTTGCGCCCCTGTAACATTGGGATGTGAACCCTGTATAGCTTGGGGCTGAACATGAGACCTGCGGTTCCTCAACCCTTCCTCGATGTCCATTGCCTTGTCCACAACATCCGCATAACTGGTAGGGGAACTCGCCAACACCAAGGAATACAAATCCTCGTTAAGTCCTTCCAAGAAACGGTTCCTCTTCGCTCTCTCTCGGCCAGAAACATGAAGAACATAAGCCAAAAAAGAAAAGAAAACCTTCGAGCATACTCACCCACCGACATGGTTCCCTGAACCAAGTTGTCAAAATCACGCTCCCGGGCATTCACATAAGACTCCGTAACATACTCCTGACGGTACGCCGTACAAAAACTATCCCAAGTAATCCCTGCACCAGTCTCCTCGAGCGTACATGAAGCACCTATCCACCATCTCTCTGCATTCTTCCTCAGCTGAAAGGTCGCCAAACTCAGTCTGCGCTCATCATCATAGCGCACTCGGTCAAACAGTCCAGTAATGTGTTGCAGCCAGGACTCTGCATCGGAACTACTCTCGTCTCCATCAAACATCGGAGGATTCATACGCTGAAACCTCTCCATGATTAGTTCCATCTCATCCACTTGGGCTGCCAGCACATCAACCTCATCGCCAACCTGCCTAGCACGCCTACGAATAGGAATAATACGTTGAATCTCCTCATTATGACCCTCGGAGTCTGCTGGAATCTGCCTGGTAACTCTACCCCTACGTCTAGGCGGCATCTAGGCAAACACTCATATGGTGATATCACACAGCAGAAATAGCACATAGTCAAGCGCATGCAACAGACAAAAAAGTGCCTAGACTCAAGTGTGATCAAAAGAATTCGAGCTTATCCCAGTTTAAGCTCTGATACCAAAAATGTCAAGCCCGGTGCACATCATAGAGTTCACCACGCAAAATACAATCACGGAAGCATTTAAAATAGTGGCTAAAATTTTTTTCGCTTTGGTCTGACTTAGATAACGGAATTTAAAAATACATTAATACTCAAAATATTAGTTTTACAACAATCGAAAACCAACAACAGCAGATACAATAACAAATACAAGCATAGAGTGACTCCCTAACAGGGTACATCCCAAATCAGCTGTAGAACATCACATCCTCAAGGGGTATTCCCCGGAGACAGCTCTACTGTCTAATATAAATAATATACATAACTGGACACTCTATCCACCTCCTAGGCCACCTCCAGCTGGGCCATCTCCGCAACCAGCTGAGAAACCAGGACAACACACAAGAAAACAAAATAATCCAGCCCCGGAGGGACATGGGGTCAAACCCCAGTACGGAGAGCAACAAAATACAGCATGCAGATAGAGCAAGATATAAATGCTATGCGATGCATGAGAACAGGGAGCTCAAAGGATCCAAGAGAACTGTACACAGCTGGTCAACAGAACAGGAATGGTCTCCGAATGTATGAGAGAATGGGAGCTACCCACGCGCTCGATCATACATGTACCAAACACAAATAGATCAGGGATGGCCGAAACTCATGTGAGAGAAATGGGAGCTGCCCATGCGCTCAATCACACGAAATACCAGCACCAGCTAGAGCTGAATGGCCATATCGCATGTGAGAGAATTGAGAGTTACCCAAGCGATCAATCACACGCATCCTATCAACAAGGATTAGCTCAAAGCAGACAACAACGGATCAGAGGATCTCACAGCAGGCTGTTAACAAAGGCTCGCAAAGGAATGAGTAGAATAACATGACATGTGTGTATGCATAACAATAGCTTGCAAGATAACATACACAAACAGATGCAAGCAACAACACAGAAATAACAGCATACACACTGCTCAACATAAAAACACACGCACATTTATACACAAGTCCATCTCAAAGCTGTAATCATAAGCTCACATCCGTACCTTAGCTTTCTAAGCTACAATTACCACAAAAAATTCCTGAGCAACTCAAATCTGCCACCTACTTGGCCAAACAACAACAACAAAACTCAAGGACAGTAGCGCAGAACTACGAACTGGGAGCTACGAGCTCCACCAGCTCTATCCTACCCTTCTAGCACAACAGACATCTCAAAACGAAGCATAAGGGAGGATCTAGCTCTTACTAGAAGGTACTACCTGAACGGAAAAGCAAATATGCCAAAATTATAACAGACTACACAAGGTAGATCCTTTTGCGATCTTCTTCCAGCTTAATTCAAGGCTTCGAAAATGGTATAAGAAAAAACTCCTTGGCAAGAGGAGTCCAGCGCTACCACTCTTGCTTCAATCAGAGTCTTCTACTACCGGCAATCGGAGAAGATAAGGTTTGATGAACAGTAGCTAGGGTATCGCGACAGAGTAAGGTTACGGCAAATATTTCTAAGTGTTGGGGAAGATATCACGTTAGAATGGTCAAAGTCCTCTATTAATAACTCAAATATGCTCAAATATGGTGAATAGTAACCATCGGAAAATCGAGGTCCACAGCTGACACCAGCTCAGATCTGAGTACCACTCCAGATCTGGACTCTACGCCAAAACAGATTTGAACTTCCTTCCAAACGACGTCGCACATAAGTCCACTATTCCACTGGACACGTCACCTCGCTAACACCAAATCTGCTATCGCTAAACGACGTCGCATCGCAACTCAGATCCGGATGACAAAATCTGACACCAATATAGACTAGCATTCACTGATACCAAAAACGACATCGCACTGCCTTCCGTTCTAGACAACCCGGAACCGGTCCACACCAAACCCTTGAACCAGGTTGGTTCACTGCGCTAACAACTAATGCATCTCTAATCTGGTTTCCTCTAAACGACGGTGTTTTGATACCCGCGCAGGATATTCAACCAGCGTTCCCAGAATAGCTTACGATAACCAGATTTGACCACCAGCCTTGATTACAATCAACAAGCGCCAAAGCCGAAGTCATCAACCAGCACTTCTCAAGTCTCCAAATCTAACTACTACCCTGCAGAACTCTACACTGTCCAGAGCTATTCTAAAAACAAATATACAGAGAAACCCGATACGCTCACCCAGCATACCATCTCAAAGCTAGTCCATCCCAGATCTGCTCACGCCAAATCTGGTCTATCCAAAACCCGATTAATTAGATTAATTAATCCACAAATCTTTCGATTCTCACATAAGAGGTGAAGGAGGAGTCTGTGGTGGAGAAGGTTGTTACGGCGGCAGCAAAGAGGAGACCAGCTCCCGCTACTGAACAGGTTTCCAAGAAGAAGAGAACCACTGTTTGAAGAGCTACTCCAACAGTGAATAATGTTTCTATAGTACCAGTGGTACAAAAGGATGTGCCAATTTATGTGGTATCAGCTGAGAGCCCCAGAGTTCAAATAAGCAAAGCTCCAAAACGATAATTGATTTTGCGGAAGGAGACAGAAGAGGAGGATACTGACTCTGAGGACACGGTATCCTTGAGCAAGGTACTAAAGCCGACTGAGACAACATTGAATGATGAAGAGTAATGACTATTGATGAAATTTTGAAGCATATTCCTGAAGATATGCTATTATCTCGACTGAGGAGCCTACACCGATTTTTTTCAGTCACGGAGTAGAATTCAGGGAAGTGGATTGGTACAAGGCCACCCTTCCAAAGATTGACCCTGCTTCCAAGGGGAAGGCACCCTTTGGGAGGAAATAAAGGGAAATCCGACCAAGGAGATCTTTGTTTTGATTTCTGCATACGTGGATTTTCTTGTACAGCTTAGAGATGAAGTTATATAAGATATAGCTGCATTCTTTAATTCTTTCAGCATTCGTAGCTTATCAGCAATGAAGTTCGTTTCAGATTTAGCAGCAAAATAAGAGCAGCTGCTGAAATGGGAGGGGACTGATTCTTTACAGACAGCAGTACAGAGGAGACATCCAAATATAGAGAGATGTTGCTTCGAAAATTTTTGGAGGCCAGACACCGAAATTTTGTATCAGGCACGCTCACTTCATAAATTGATCTTCAAGTTATAGAGTTACTATTAGAAGCTCACCGCATTGCACTGATAAATTTTCTATAGCAACTGAGGCTACACAAACTGAAGTGGACACGACCGTCTAGCTCAATTTTGTTTGGAGGAGCTGATGTACAAAGCAGAGGAATTCATTCACAATTTTATCCGAACATTTCGTCTACTATAAGGTCTCTAATCTCTATTGATGGTTCTTGGACAGTTGTACAAGGTGCAGATCCTAAGCCTGCAAGGTTAGCTTTGCCAATATTTCAATACAGAAGAAGCAGCTACCGCAGAGGCTATTCGTGGATGCTTTTGCCCCTATCTGTGTTTTCATTATTCCAGTCCAAGACACCAGTTCTCGTAGACCTTATTCCGCAATTTTTTAGAGGAACTGGGTGGCAGTTTGTACAGACGTTATTCAGTTTTCTATTTTCGGACATCTACAGCAATGGGCTCAACGGTCAATAAGTGTACAGATGTAGTTGCCATAAATACAGTTTTGAGTACAAATACAGTTCCTACAGGAGTTTTTGATGCAGTTCAACACGGTTAGAGTGATGAAAGTTTTGTTGATTTCTTTGAACAGCTAAGCTCAGACAGTTAAACTTCTTCCAATCAACTTCTTCAGTGATTCCTATATTCACTTTTCAGATGATCTTCCTCAGTTTGACATGCCAACTGTTGTTTTTCCTCCTACCAACTTTACAGAATCCACTGCATAGCTGTGTGCATCTATTGATCATATTCAATTCGAGCAGGTGCAGATTCGGGAAGTGTAGAAGCTCTCAAAGCTGACCTTACAAAGAAGATTACAGACTTGAGATCGCTTTAGCACAATCTACCTCACGACAGGAAATGGTCTTTAAGACTCTATTAAATGAAGTCCGACGACAGGTATAAATTCAAAGGTTGTTTTGACTCAAGAAATGACCGCATTCCATTTGGAAACCCTGGAGGGCCTTACTAATCTTTGTTCCCAACTTTCAGAAATCATTGCCTATATCAATCGAGGGACTGATGACAAAAATGGGGAAGGTAGTAGTAGTGGTCCACAACCTGAAGATAGAAGCAGACCTGGAGGTAATGGAAGCAGCAGCGAACCATATAAGAGAGGAGGTGGATCATACAGAGGAAGAGGGAGCATAAGTTCTGGATTTAGTCGTTGGTTTTCTTGAGTAGTTTTTCCTAACTAGTTCTTGTACAAAGCTCTTGTACTTAGCTGTTCTAATTGAAACTATAGAAAAAACTTGGAGAAATTTATTTTGTCTCTTTTAAAGTCGTAAGCTGCTAAGTTTTGTCATCACCAAAAAGGGGGAAATTGTTAAGATAAAATTATAAGTTTTGGTGATAACACAAATAAGATAAAGAACTGAATATAAGACTATAGATTTGGAATATAAGTAATCAGGTTAAGGACTTAACCGATTAGGCGTCTCTTTCAGATCAGATCAGAGAAACTCAGATCAGAGCGTATCAGATAAGTTAAGAGTCTTATATAACAAATCATATCAGAGAAACTCAGATCAGAGCGTATGAGATCAATTCAAAGGCTTATATAATATATCAGATCAGAGAAACTCAGATCAGAGCGTATCAGATCAATTCAGAGGCTTCTCTAACAGATTAGATAGCAACTCAGATCAGGACAGAATCTTTTCAGTTCAGCTCAGATGCTTCTTCTACAGATCAAACCAGATCAGAGGCTTCTAAGGAACAGAACAGGTTTAGTAATCGTTTTGTTTGGTTTTTGCAGTTCAGATCTTAGCAGCAGCGAAAGCTGATGCTATTTGTAGAGAGGCATTTCAGATCAGACAAAGATACAGATAAAGAGAGAAAAAGGGAAAATTTCATAAAGGAGAAAGATCTTGAAGCTTATATATACAAAACAACATAGAACTGATTTCAGCTCAAAGTCGACGAAGATTTCAGCTCAGAAACAGATTTCAGATCACAAATTCAGATCTTAACAGCTATTTGTTCTAGAGGATTCAACGATCAATATTAAAGCATATAAACCCTTTAAGACAAGTTGGATTAAATATATTCAAGATCATAGCCATTTAAATTATATCGTACAGAACACAGTGTTCGTACACTCGATGTTTACCAACTCTTCTATAAATTCTACTAAGTTCTGACAACAGCAGACAAACCTCAACTCAGCATTAATGGCACAATTAATGCTCGGTACGATGAAGGTATTCAAATAAGGTTTGTGTTACTGGCTCATTTAATGACCATTGAATATGGATGTCTTTATATAGCTGAAGTGGTTCAAGCAAAGATATTTTTTCTTCTTCCGACTTCCGATTTCAGACTTCTGAACTTGAAGCTCTAGATACTCGAGTCTCGTCTCTCAACTCTCGAGATAAAATATTTCTAGTCTCAATCTATTTTGATATCCCAGCCCTCAATCTCGAAGAACAGTCCTTGAAGCTTTTCAATTCTTAATCAGAAACTAACCTTCGAGATTTCCTTCTGGTTTACATTAGCAAACTGATCTTATTTTTTAAGAAACCAGAAGTTTTACAAACTCTGTTCGTTTTGAAATATTCAGATCAGAGTCTATAAAGAACTTGCTACTTCAAGCAGTTCTGTCTTGTATTTGGTTTCTAGGAGTTCGCTTTAAGCGAGGCTTAAGTGAGTGGGTGCTTGCAGACGCTGTAACCATCAATGTATTCTAGTGGAACCTTCCTGAAAAGGAAGAAGGGGAGACGTAGGATTTTGAGATCCGAACTTCCAGAAACAAACTCTTGACTCTCTCTATTAATTACTTTCATCGGTATTTTCTTACTTCTCACTGTTTAATCGGTTTATTTCCGCATATTATTGTTAACCAAGAAAACATATTAGAACTGCGAACCTCTAAGTTGGTCATTCAGCTTTGAGTTGAGCACATGCTTGTAAAATCGTTTTTAAAAGGATTTGAAATAGAAAAATCAAAGGATTTCATTCAACCCCCTTTCTGAACTCCTGGGCTTATTTTATTTCTACTTTCGATCCTAATAATTCTATCAAACTGGCTCAATCAACCAGTGAAAGATCCGTGTACTTGTTGATGGTTTGGAATAGGTGTCTGAATGGATCAAGATCAAGCAAGTACATATAATCAGGGAATAGAAAACCTGATCAGGGATCTTGGTTAAGCTGGTGCACAGAGAAGAAGAGAGCTTTGACCAGCTCAGGATAAACCAGCTCGTATGGGTTCATTGTGAAAGATGAAGAGGGCAAATCTGTGAGGTGAACCCCGAAGAAGAAGAATAAATGGGAGGCAGGAGTCTGTGATCGTGAACAATGTCGACACCTATGATGACGTGAAGGCAGAAGATCACATGAAATCCGATACCAAAGGAATCATGGAGGAATATTCCTATTGTGAAAGAAGAAACCAACTAGGAAGGAAACCAGCTGGAAAACAAGCTCAGATCCCAGCTAGGTTCAATAGCAGTTGTGAACAAGAACAGAACAAGAGTAGTGCAGTTGAAGAAGTAACCAGCTCAGTGTAACGACCAGACCAGCTGGAAGCAGAGAAGAGACAAGCTGGTTAAGGACAAACCATCTCAGCGAGCAGAGCAGAAGTCATCTGAGGACAAGAGTAGTAATAGACAAAACGACAAGCAAAGAGATTCGAACACAAGACTATACGAAGACTACTTTTCAATGTTCAAATTGATTTGCTGGGTTGTCTTCTCAGTACAGTGCTCACGTGCTTAAAGTGAGGAAAGCCTGCAGAAGAATTAAATGACAAGGTACACAAAGTACAACATTATCAGAAGACTTCTCAATGGATACAACTTTGTGTCCAACGGACAAATATGCAAAGAAGCTTTAAAAATCAAGAGCAGAGCACAAGCAGATGAAGAATTCAAGAAAGAGAGGAAGTGTTAAGCGAAAAAGAATACAAGTGCAGTAAGGCACAAAACAGAGAGATTGTGCAGCAGTCGAAAGCTTGAACACCCAGGTGGCAGCCGGTGTTCAAACTAGTCGAGTGCACAAGTGCGAGATGGAGCACTAGCCGATATGCATCAATGATATATTAATCGACTGCACAATCTGGGAAGGCATTGAAGAAACCAACTTAGAGAGCATCTTTCCAGTGTGTGAGATTTTATCTTTGAGAGATTGAGCATACACTGTAAATCTCACATACGATTCACTCATACATTTGAGAGTTGAGCGAAACAGAAAAATGAGTGAATCAAAAACAAAAACGACTTCCTTATGGTCTTTGGACAGAGACATTAAACAAGTATTGTAACTGAGGCGTAAAAGAAGTGAAGTTAGACACACAACTTGCGGGCTGATGTGCATAGGTGGCTAGGATTTCTTGTAGCTTGCGGGCAGTTGGATTGGGTTGCAGCAGGAGCCGCTATAATCAAAGTCTTCTAGTGGATCCTTCTCGTTTTGGAAGAAAAGGAGACTTAGGATATTCAGCTCCGAACTTCCATAAACAAATTGCAGCATATTATTTCTTTTCATCTTTCTGCATTCATAACATACGCATTTCATATTTTATAAGTGTGTTTAAAACTGTCTAAATAACTTTCGATTTTCAGAGTTCAGTTTGGGTGTTTTCCGCATGATTTTATTTCTTACCCAATCTGCATCTCGATGCACAAACATTTCAAGAACATTGATCTATTGCAGCTCAAGATTTATACAACCAGATTGTCTTCGTGCTGGTATAGCGTTGTGCTGTAACCAGCTCAATGCGATCCGGTTTCACAGTTACGTGCCAACCGCTTTTCAAATACTTTTAAACCCACATAATCTATTTGTTCATGCTTTTAGAACAAGGATTGGGTGCTGGGTAGTGAGAGAACTCACGTGAGTTGTGTGCACCCCCGTGTTCGATCCTAACACATCTTCTTATCCTATTGAGAGTATTCCCGACAGATATCTTTCCAAACCCTCGTGACTATTGTTCACCGGACCTAGGGTTCTACAGATTTCCCGAGATTGGCCGATCAGATTTGAGTGAGGGTACCTCGGTTGGAAACCCCTTTTTGAGGCCAACATTCTTGTACCCAGTTGGAGTCGGGAGGAGGCCGGACGAAGGAATCTTTGTGGAACTGTGGGAGCTAGGTTTTGCGATTTGCGACCAAGTTGAGCTCCGGTTCAGATTAGAGCCTTTATTGTGGTTTTTGGCATAAGCTGCTGGCCTTGAGCTATTGGCCGAGACTTGAGCGGAGCAGGGAGTGTGTTATGCTGATAGCAGTAAGCTGTGCTGAGGTATTGTACCAAGATCTGCGTAAAGTACGGATTGACTTATATTAACATATTTGACATAAGCATGAGAATATTTCACTGTGAATTGACTGTTTTGTATTATCTGCTTCCTGTGAGCTGAGTCTGCTTAGCCGTGCTTGATTTGATGATACTATGATTTGCTTATGTATGTTTATTGTGTAAGATAAGACTATATTGCATACATACATATCATATTGAGCCGATTCCTTTTGATACCTGATTTTATCCGATGATGGATAGTGCCAGCATGCTGATTTTTGAAAATGAAATGAGGGATGTCGGTTGGCTCCCGTACCATCGACTCCCCGCTGCGAGATTTGTGTCTGCCTTGAGGTTCATTTGGGTAGCTCCCACCCCTCAGTAAGCTGAATGGCACTAGTTGGGTTAATCTTTGAGACTTTGTGCTGCTGGTCCTGTATGTGAGATGGCTGGGTAGTTCCCGAACTCTCACATGTGATGTGTCCACTGATTATTGATTTGATGATTCACAGCTTAGTCTGTTGTGAACTTGAGACAGTAAATGAGTCTTCGTTGTACCCATCATGCATTGCACGTCTTGAGATATTGCATAGCTCATCTGATTGATGTTTTATGAGGCTCTTCGTACTAAGGTTTGACCTCATTGTTTTTCTCTTTTTGGGGCTACTTTGGTCTAGTGTTTGGCCTCTGCAGGTTCTTCAGGTAAATCAACTGGACCGAGTGGTGAGTCAGCTGGTATAGCCCATTTTGAGTCTCAGTTATGTATATTATATTGAGTTAGTTTACCAGGGGATGCCCTGCGTGAATGATTGTATTTGTTGAGATATTTGTATGCATTTATGGTACTGCTTTTGTTGTGTAGATTTTGAGTTAAAAATCTATCGTTTGAGTATGAATGTATTTTGAATTGTATTTTGTGTTCATGCCGAAACAAGAAAATTTTTAATCCAATTTTTAAGCTTTCATATTTTGCATTTAATTGAGTGCTTAATCTCTGAATTAGAGCACCGGACCTTACATAAATGTATAGTACCAGTAATGTCAAACCTTAGGTTCCACTTCTTGATAATTGTTTCAGACCATAAAATCGATCGCTGAAGCTTACATACCTTATGTTCGCTTCCGACAGATGTGAACTCTCAGGCTATATCATATGGTTCTCTTTCTTAATGTTTCCATCAAGCAATACATTCTTCACATCCATTTCCATATCTCATAGTCATAACATGTTTCTATGACTAATAGCATTCTTATGGACTTGAACATCGCGAATGGTGAAACGTTTCATCATAGTTAACAACTTTCCTTTGAGTACAAACTTTTGCTACAACCATGCCTTATAGGTCTACACCTTACTATCATGCCAAAGTTTTCTCTTGTAGATCCATACACATCATATTGGAATTATTACTTTGGGATGATCACTAGAGACCAGGATTGATTTGAGTACATGGAGTCTATCTCAGACTGCATGGCTTCAAGCCATAGTCTCGAGTCAACATTTGAAATCGCTTCCTTGAAGTCTCTTGGATCAATGTTATGATCACTTTGATCCTCTTCAAGTAGAAAACTATATGGAATTTGAGGCTTCTGGAGCCTTTCATATCTCCTAGGAGAGATTCATTTTGATCTCGAATTTCTTTGAGTTATACCATCTTGCACTTTCTGTCTAGTAGAAATTCCTTCTCTAGGAAGACAACATTTCTAGAAACAAATAATTTTGTTCATTTGGATAATAGAAATAGTATCCAGTTGAATTTTTTAGATACCCAACAAAATGACATAAGATGGATCGATTATCCAGCTTATATCCCACTATATTCTCTCATAAAAAGGAAATCCTCAAATTCTCAAGTAGGAAATCTTAGGTGGTTTTCCAATCAATATCTCATCTGGAGTTTTTCAACTATCTTAGTGTGGACATTCTTTAATTACATTACTGTCGTTTCAAGCGCATAGATCCAAAATGATGGTGGAAACTCAGTGAAACTCATTAGAGATCGAACCTTCTCCATCAGAGTTCTATTACGATGCTCTGCTACACCATTGAACTGTGGTGTGTCTGGAAGTGTCAACTGAGAGAGAATCATGTTCTAGTGCAAATATTTGTGCGTAAGTATTCTCTAACTTGATTAGACCAAAGTGATTTAATACTTTTGCCCGGTTAGTTTTCTACTTCACTCTTGAATTTCTTGAACCTTTCAAAGAATTCAAACTTATGGTTCATTAAATATAAATACACATACCTAGAGGAATCATTGGTAAATGTAATGAAGTAGGTGTGCCCATATCTAGTATCGATATTAAGTGACCGCACACATCTATAAGGATCAAGTTTAACAGTCGAAGTGCACACTCAGGCTTGTATCTAACATGCGCTTTAGTCATCTTCCCTTGTAGATAAGATTCACAAGTAGGTATGTAGTTGACGTCTGACATTTCAAACATTCCTTCTCTCACCAGTTTGTTCATCATTCTTAGAGAAATATTACCTAGCCTAGCATGTCATAGTTGTGCGGGGTATTGACTATCTTGTTTCGCTTTAAATTTTGTATGTGTTTTGACATTGTGAACATGAATTTTCTCTCAACTTCAAGTTATATAGGTCGTTTTCAAGTTTACCAAATCTAATTAAACATCCATTCTTGAAACCATTTTCAGGCCCCGTGATGGTCCCATAAATAGGATCACTAAGTAAATAGGAGTTCAGAACGGGGGGGGGGGGGGGTTGAATGAACTCCTTCGATTTTTCTATTTCAAAACTCTTTTAAAATGTTTTGCAAGCTTCTTGCTTAACTTAAGTCCGAGTTACCAGACTTAAGAATATCTCAGTTATGAGCAAACTTTTCAGCCAACAATATTTGTGCGGAAAAAGGCCGATTGGTTTGTGAACAGTAAATAAACACAAATAATATAATCGTGCGTAATGTAAAAGATAGAGATCAGGATTTGTTTCTGGAAGTTCGGACCTCAATGTCCTACATCTCCCCTTCTTCCACCTCGGAAGGCTCCACTAGAAGACTTTGATGGTTACAGCACATCTGCAA
>KV017643.1:179249-195557 GCA_001598015.1 Dorcoceras hygrometricum | reverse complement strand
ACCACTGGCCTCCAGAGCTTTAAACATGTTGAGCATCCCTTCATGGTCATGAATCATCAAAACGGACTCGAAGTTAATCTCATAAGAGTAGGTGATGAATGTGGATGCCATTGTAGAATGCAAGCAGTGTCTGAAACAGGATATTCTGCAAGAGAAAATTCGAACGCACAAGAACAAGAGTATGCGAGAGCAATAGAAGGCAATGATTAAGATTTCTCAGTAAGTTTGAGTAAATATTTGAAATGCCTTAAATAAAGATGGTGAATATGAATGGTTAGGAGAGAGAAAGAATGTTGATGTGACGATGGGAGTGAAGGACAACACGTGTCAATCATCCGATGGTGCGTACTATTTTTAGAAAAGATTTTGCAAATATTTTACCCGTACTGGAAAAGATTAAAATAACATTGACGTGCCAAAATCTTTAAAACATCACACCTAAGCAAATCTGTTTTAATATTTCGTGGGATGGAGAGGAATCTGTTAACAGATAAGCATCAATTGTGTACAGGAGATATCTGTTGACAGATCCCTCCTGTTCAATTGACTTCACGCTTATCAATACATAGACCATGTTCCCCCTACGACATACAACCCTCTATCAATAATGCTTACGTAAGCAGATCTGTTTCCTTTGAATACGATGAGATGGAATGACGTAAGCAGTACTGTTTTCTTGATGGTTAGTATTTCATCGATAGCGCTGACGCAAGCATCACTGTTCCCCCTGAACATGTGACTCGATGTTGACGTAAGCAATACTATTTTCTTGGTAGAGCGAAGTCCAACGGTGACGCTTACGTAAGCAGAGCTGTTCTCCATTAATAGATGACCCACTGCTGATGTAAGCGTTGCTGTTCAACCTACAACAATTGCTAGCACATAGACAAATTTATGGCAGTTCTAAGAGACCTAATATATTCCTAAAATAGGAGAACTTAGCGTCTGGCAGAGGTTTTGTGAAGATGTCAGCAACTTGTAGCTCCGTCGACACGTACTCCAATCGGACGTCCTTCTTTAGCACGTGGTCTCTTATAAAGTGATGCCTGATATCGATGTGCTTGGTCCGAGAGTGCAGTACAGGGTTCTGGGTGATTGCAATTGCACGTGTGTTGTCATAGAGAATAGGAGCTTCAGAAGCATCAATGCCATAATCCTTCAGTTGATGTTGAATCCAGAGGATTTGTGCGCAACAACTGCCAGCAGCAAGATATTCCGCCTCAAAATTTGACGTGGCAATTGATGTCTGCTTCTTACTAAACCAAGATATCAGTCGATCTCCTAAGAATTTACACGTTCCACTTGTGCTCTTGCGATCAATCCTGCAACCTGCGTAATCTGCATCACTGTACCCAATTAGTTGAAAGCCGGAGTCTTTGGGATACCAAAGACCCACGTTAGGAGTACCCTTAAAATATTTCAATATTCGCTTTACAGCGATGTAATGCGATTGCTTTGGCTCTGATTGAAATCTAGCATACATACAGACAGCAAACATGATGTCTGGTCTGCTAGCAGTTAAGTATAGCAAAGAGCCTATTATACCACGATACAAAGATACCTCAATGGCAGATCCAGCTTCATATTTATCTATCTTGATTGTGGAGCTCATGGGAGTAGCGGCTGCTGAACTATTTTCCATTCCGAATTTCTTCAACAGTTCCTTAGTGTATTTCGCCTGATTGATGAATATGCCATTCTCCAACTGGCGAACTTGTAAGCCCAAAAAGAATGTCAGCTCCCCCATCATGCTCATCTCAAATTTATCCTGCATCAACTTAGAAAATTTCCTGCACAGTTTGGGGTTAGTTGACCCAAAAATAATATCATCAACATATATTTGAACAAGCAAGACGTGATTATCCTTAGCAAATTTAAACAACGTCTTATCTACTGTGTCTATTGTGAATTGATGCTCAAGCAGGAATTTAGTGAGTGTGTCATACCAGGCTCTGGGTGCTTGCTTCAACCCATATAAAGCCTTGTCCAGTTTGTAAACAAAATCTGGATTTGTATGATCAACGAAGCCAGGAGGTTGTGCAACGTACACTTCCTCTGTCAAAACGCCATTTAGAAAGGCACTCTTGACATCCATCTGAAAGACTTTAAAGTCTTTATATGCAGCATATGCAAGGAACATTCTAATGGATTCTAATCTAGCTACTGGTGCAAAAGTCTCATCAAAATCTATCCCTTCCATCTTCCAAAGTGATTTGCTCCTTGTTCCCCCTGTGTTGCTGACTGGATAAAAATGTTTGGATCTTCTGACGCCAATTGATGATTATCATTGTTGCTTTGTGCATCAGATTCCAATTGGAGTTCTTGCTGTTGTGTGTGAGTGCTGTTGTCAGCTTTGTCATTTACTGTTGGTATGTTTGATACTGTTGCGTTAGCTGTTGATGTATGAGCAGTAGCATTTGCTTGCGTGATGCCTGTCGTAGCAAGATCTGTTGGAGTTGCATTTGTTTGCGTGGTGATTGCTTCTGCTCCAGCTGCCGTAAGATCTTGTTGAGTAATAGTATGTTGTGTAGCTACTATTGGTTGTTCTTCAGCTATGAATCTTTGTTGTGACACGTCATCATCAGATTCTTCAAGGCTTGTTGATTCCAGACGTGTGCACAAGTCATGTAAGCTTGCAGCTGAGTTTGATTTGAAACTTGTTTCATCAAACACGACGTGTGCTGATTCTTCAACCGTTAAGCTTTGATTGTTGAACACTCGAAATGCTTTGCTTACTGCTGAATATCCTAAAAAGATACCTGCATCAGATTTAGGTTCAAAGGCTGTTAGATGCTTCTTGCCATTATTATGAATGAAACACCTGCATCCAAACACCCTGAAATATGAAATGTCAGGTTTCTTGCTATTCCAGATCTCATAGGGGGTTTTATAGTGCATCCTATTAATCATTGATCTGTTTTGAGTATAACACGCTGTGTTAACTGCTTCTGCCCAGAATTTTTGAGAAATGCCGGAATATGCAATCATAGCTCTAGCACCTCTTTAAGAGTGCGGTTTCTCCTTTCAGCTAACTCGTTTTGCTGAGGAGTTCTTGCTGCTGACAGCTCATTCTTTATTCCCAAGTCCTCCAGATAGGAAGTTAATTTAAAATTTAGAAATTCAGTACCGCGATCACTTCTTATCCGGTTGACTGAACAAGATTTGTCATTTTGCAAACGTTTTAAAAGTTTTATCAGCTGGTCGGCGGTTTCAGATTTTGCTTTTAAAAATAACACCCAAGTATATTTTGAAAAATCATCAACAACTGCAAGGGTGTATGACATTCCCCCTAAGGTCGTGACTGAAATAGGACCAAAGAGATCCATATGCAAGAGCTCAAGGCAACGGGAAGAACGTTTACCGCCTTTGTTTTTGAAAGTGGATTTTATTTGTTTTCCCAGCTGACAAGCTGCAAAAATATTGTCCTTTGAAAAACTGATTTTTAGCAGACCAGAAACCAAATCATGTTGACTCAATTTAGCAATTGTTTTGAAATGCAAATGATTCATTCTCTGGTACCACAACCAGCTCTTGGAAGAGCCAGCTGCGAGGCACAATTGTTCAGGTGCCTGCTGATCTGACCATTTGATAACGTAGGTGTTCCCAGAACGCTTACCCACCAACACGGTTAGACCAGTTGAGTTCTGAACTGTGCACGTGTGTTGTTGAAAATTACAAGGAAACCTTTGTCACAAAGCTTGACTGATACTTATCAGATTGTAACGCAAGTTATCAACAACAAGAATATCAGAAATAGAGATGTTACCATGGGTAAGCTTACCCTTACCACACAGTGTGTTAGGACAAAATTTATTAGTTTTGGTGATAACAAAAATAAGACAAGATGCTTTTGGACAATCAGTTGTCGCATTCAACAAGTTGGTATGCTTTCAGTGGTTGTTTTGTATTCAGAGAGCAATCAGCAGATGTTGTTATCTCGATCAGCAGGTACCGATTTGAGTTTCCGTGTGTTTTGCTAAGAAGTGTAAACGACAGCGTTTTGATAAGTTGGAACGACGTCGTGGAGTGCACAGTTACTTTTCAGCAGTTGATCAAGGCACAGTAATCAGCAGATACTTTCTTGAAGAGAAATCAGCAGTTGGTTAAGTATATTTTTTGAAGATTGCGATACGACAGTGTTTGATTAAATTTCAACGACATCGTTTGTTTAAGTTGGAACGACAGCGTATTGATTGATTTAAACAATTCAGCAGAAGTATTGTTTCAGCAGTTGGCTACATGATGTTAACCAGCAGGTGCTTTACAAAGATAGCAAAACGGTGTCACTTAAATAAGTTGACACGACATCGTTTTATTGCTAAAGAGATCAGCAGATGGAAAAACACATATGCATATCAGCAGGTATATTCTTCCAAGCGTTTTTCCAGTCGAAGCATCTTGAAAACGACGATGAAGACAGTGCTGGTTACCAAATTTATTTCAGGCGCAAACTCAAAGTGATTCAAATACGATCGTTTACTCATAAGGAAAAGATTTGTAGGATCGTACCGTTGCCTGGAATGAAGGAGACAAGTTAGGTACTATTTTGGGTAAATAGTACAGTGTACAGAGGCCGTTTCTCCATGCTTGCACAGATATGGAAAGAAGACAAATTGGCTCTACATGGACAGTCAGTAAGTTATAGTCATTAACAGTTACACATAATTCAGATGTTGGGTCGACTATCGCATATCGGGTTGAAATTTTCAGAAATCGTGACGTTATTTGAAGTTCAGAAGTAGTGACATCAGCGTTGAATCTGAGTTGACCATTCATGAACAGTTAGTCAGAAGTGAGCTACAGTGGAAGATCTTTTATTGGAAGCATAGGGCATTCAGACTTTTATAACAGGTTATGGTATAGTGTCTCAGTTTCGAGTAATTCAGTTGTGAACAGTATCTATTCAGATCTCAGTATTGCAGTATGAGGTTCACAGTTGATATGTTTTTAGATCTTGATTTTCGGGAACACATCAGATGTTGAGAATTGGGGGTATTCATATTCGTGTTTTGGAACAGTTCAGTTTATCGGGTCAGACCTCGTTATTAAGTCAGCGATGGTATATATCAACAGAACTGTCCGTTTTATTGTGACCAGTTGAGGTAACAGATCTCTCCTAATCCACAACTTACAAAAAGGGAGATATATCAGATTTCGTTAAGCGATCAGATATCACAAGTAGTCAGATCTCTATGCATTCAGATGTGATAGCTATATATTCAATCATCGATGAGTTAATCAATCTTCTTCAAGAAAGAAAGAACTGATAAATAGAAAACTTTCAGGTGGAAACGACGAATCGATTCAAACTCTATCAATGTTCAAATTGGAAAGAATCAGTGGTGAAGATTGAATCGTACAAATTGCCTGGAATTAAGGAGACATTGTCAGTACTATTTTGGGTAAATAGTACACAGTATACAGAGGACGTTATACGATGTTTGCACAAATATGGTATAACGACAATTTTGGCACTGACGAAGAGCAATTTATCTCGAGTGGAGCAGGATTTGCAATGGACAGATATTCAAAAGGATTTTATTTCCTTAAGGGAAAGTTAATTACCGTTGGAGGACGAAGAGTATAAATAGCTGGAATTTGAATTGAATAAGCTCTCTGATTCTCTGCCATTCTTAATCTCCATTGTTCTTGAGCTTATTGCTTCGATGCTATCATTCACTAAAAATCTCATATATTCACTAGACGCTTTCATCGCAAAATTGTTCTAAGTCCCAAGAACATCATCCTTTGATCTACACAGATTTTACCTTTGAGATTTCATCTTCTGGTTCACTTTTGTGAATCGAGTTTCAGTGTTAGAAACCAGAAGATTTGCAGCACTCAAAAATCATTTGTATTTCACTGTTGTTTGATGGTCCCAGAAATAGGATCACTAAGTAAATAGGAGTTCAGAAGGGGGGGTTGAATGAACTCCTTTGATTTTCGAAAATTCTTTTAAAATGTTTTGCAAGCTTTTTGTTTGACTTAAGTCCGAGTTACCAGACTTAAGAATATCTCAGTTATATTCAAACTTCTCGGCCAACAATATATGTGCGGAAAATGACCGATCGATTTGTGAACAGTAAATAAACACAAGTAATATAATCGTGCGTAATGTAAAAGATAGAGATCAGAGTTTGTTTCTGGAAGTTCGGACTTCAATGTCCTACGTCTCCCCTTCTTCCTCCTCGGAAGGTTTCACTAGAAGACTTTGATGAGAGTAGCCTTTCTACAAACACCCAATCCCGTAACCCGCAGCTACGAGAACTCCTAGTATCTCACACCAACTATCCAAGCAGACACAGCTGCTGTTACAACACTTTAGTGTTTTCAAACGGCTTTTTGAGAAGCCTGTTTGTTACAGACTCAATCAAATACAACAATGAATACACTTTGTGAGTACTGTAAAATCTCTGGTTTCTAAGACAAAGAAGCTTGATTCAATAATGTGAACCAGAGAATGACACTCGAAGGTATAACAGTGAATATCAAATGGATGAAGATTCTTCGAGTGCTTGAGCTTTGAATGCTTTCAACAAGTAGATAGCTCTTGGAGTTTTTTGGCAGCGTTTCAGTAATAGCAATGGCGAGAGATCTCTTCAATGCAAAATATCTGCTATTTATAATCTTCGTTCAACGGTCGATGAAAATCCAGATAAGGCAATAAATCCTTTTTGAATTCCTGACAGTAGTACGCCGTCAATCCTGCTCCATTATATGGTAAATTGCGTTTCGTCAGGGATGCGAATATCGTTTCCATATGTGTGCACTCCCTTTGAAACCGCCTCTGCCAATGTGTACTATTTTTCCAAAGATAGTACCAATCTCATCTCCTTAATTTCAGGCAGTATGAGTGATTCTTGTTTTGGCCATCGATCTTTTCCAATTGAGTATACGATCGAATTTGAATCAACTTTATGCCTGTGCCTGAAATCATTTCTATCGACATATCTTTCCTTGAAGAAGATGAATGAACAGTTCCTTGCTGTTGAGAGATTTGTCGCGGTAAACAAGATTCAACCATTTGCAAATTTCAGCACTGATGACGTCATCATATCTTTCCATTGACAAATTTCAGCACTGCTGACGTCATCATATCTGTTGGGAACGTTGTAGCTGAAAATGATGGTGACGTCATGATGTCTGATATTCTACTGTGGCTGACGTCATCAAATCTGTTGAAGCAAACGATGTCGAGTTGAACTAACTATTTACGAAAGCTGTCGATAGTAAACGTAACTTGCGCTATTTCCTAAAACAATACTGTAGCGAAATATGGTGTCAACAGTGATAAATAGTACTGTTTCAAGATCTGTCGAGTAAGCTTATCAGTGCATACGGCCCTTTCTGTTGGTAGAACAATTCACTGTTCCCGTTGTTGTTGGCAGATACCATTACGATACAATAGTGAAGAGCTGTTGGCAGATATATCCATTCTCAATACTTAATCAGTAGATATCTGCCCCGATAACCCGAATAACCAAATCAATCACTCCACTGTTCCAAGATCTGATTCTGATCAACTCGAAACCATAACTGTAGCTTAAACCAATCACTGTTGTCAGCAATGTTGATCATCGTGAAAAGATTATTCGAATATTATCATTTAAGTCCAAATCTTTTCTTATTTTTGTTATCACCAAAACTATAAATTTTATCCTAACACCCCGTGCTAAACAACAAGGATTAATAGCACAATTAAGCACATAAACGCGGAGCATAAAATAGGGCTAAAAGTTAGTTGGGCCTGAAACAGATCACATCTTCAAAATAGTTATAATCAAAATACGATTTAAATCCAAACTCATACAACAACAGGTAATCACAAATTAAATCCAGCGATCCCCCAAATACATACAACCTCAGGGCATCCCCTGGATCAATACATAATATAATAACTGGGACTCAAGGAAATGGGGATCGACCAGCTGGGAATCCAGTCTGTCCAGCTTGGTTACCTGACGATCCTGCAAATGGGCAACACAGACCCAAACAACACAAAAGCAGGAAAAGAATACGAGATCAAGCCTCAGTACGAATGAGCACTAATATAACAGCAAATCATAAACATGCATTATTCTAAGTAATGAATGCATGTGGCTGTCAAAGAACATCGGTCATCAAGGCCTGCTAATCAGCTGGCAGTATCTCAGTCGAGCCTCTATACCCGCACAGTGTATCAACCGGGGAATCTTCGTTCCGTGATCTTCAGGCCCGTCAGCCATCACAGCTCGGTGGTTTTCAGACACAACTGAACAGTTGGTCACCACTCCGATGATAGCGTTGTACCTTTCAGGCACGACACATCTGTCTGCCGGTCACAACGTGGCTCTATCACAGGTTCTCAATCGATCAAAGGCTCAATATGTATGCATGAATGCCATGAAATTAAAATCTGATTTCAACATGCATATAATACGTAAACAGGACATATCAATTCAATCAATATATTCACGTAAACACAGAAATCACATAGCACAGATTTCATGCCTCAAATACTAGCACGCTATGTCTAAGCTATTAACAAAAGCTCAACTCGTACCTTCAATTCTCAAATTCTACCTCAACAGATCTCACCAGGCACGGCAACCTCAGCCTGCTCAAACGTGCTACCTCGCTGGTCACGCCCAACTCAGCAGGGACTTCCCTGGAGCTCAAATCTGTTAAGGAAATCTCATATCTTAGTTCACAGCTGCATTTCTCAAGCTTGATACCTACGGTCAGAACTCATATCTTGTTCTACCTAGCTAAGCAACTTCTAACAGCCAGAACTAAACTCAAAACAGCAAGGAACACTTACCCAGAAGCTCACACGCACAGGAGAACGCTCTACTCAACTGTCGCGAAAACACACCAACTCACAGCTTCTTCGCGTTCCCTCTCCAACATCGAACCAGGCTTCCTATCTGGTATCAATCGAAAGAGCTACTCAAGACGAGCTCATCGCCACTGGTATCTCTTCAAACAACGGTGGAAATCGACGGCAAATTACCGTAGAAGGGTTCGAATGAACAGTATGTATCGAGGGTTTCACTGGGAAAAACGATGAGGAATATTGGGTTCAAAATACGCTAAGTGTTAGGCAGCACTTGGTATATAAATCCTCGAATCACTACTGTTCTAAGCAATTCAAATCTCTGCTTATACTAAGGAAAAAGTCCTCTCAAAGCTGGCCCCAGCTTTCACTCACTGTTGATATATTACAAACATCTAAACACTCTACTAACTCATACAGCAAACGACGTCGCACCAACTAATCAAAACGACGTAGCATAGCTTCCACGGTTGAAACAAATATCTCCCTATAGCGACATCATAACAACGTTAACAACCAGTGGTCAACTCAGTTGTGTTGACTAACACGTGGCATCATTCGCACGCGTGCGCTAACGCTAACAGCTGCCTCTCGCTACACTCTCACTGCTGAGTTGACTAGCGTTGACATCTGTTCGCGCTACTACTGAAGACCAACATCTGAATCATACCACTGCTGAGTACTCACTTCTGAATACTCTCAAATTCCCACGCAAGGACGTTGTTGGCCTAGCTTCTCCCAGCGATGAACCTCAAATCTAAATTTCTACTGGAATCATTTCTCGATAGGGAAATGCAACTGCTAGACTCCAAATCCGATGCAGATCTCACTCGATCACCAACCTCTCACTGCTGATCACTCTACGTCTAAATCTGAGCACCCAGAAATCACAATTTCTGTGACAAATCTTAATCCAAAAGCTGATTAGCCATTAAATCATATTTAACATATTTCTAGTCCTCACACTCTCCCCCACTAGAAATCGATTTCGTCCTCGAATCAGTTAAGTCATCAAATAAAAATCACAGCAGCAAGATAGCTTATTCATGACACACTATACTAGACATCATTCCTAATATACTCATGCCATACTGCCTAGTAAAACTCAATACTAAACAGAATCTCAATTCAGCAGCAAAATCACTTAAACCACAAAATCAATCAAGCTATAAGTTACCTGAAACGCTGCTGTTATAGCTCAAACAGTATAACCTTATTCCTCAGTTGCTTCTCCTTCCTATCCAGAATATGCACTGGATATTAAACATAGCTCAGGGTCTGGTCTAGCTCTACTTCATCAGTCCTCAGCACATGGGATGGATCTGACTCATATTTTCTCAACATTGACACATGAAAAACATCATGCATCGCTGCTAACTCATCAGGCAGCTTCAATCTATAAGCCAACTGTCCAATTCGCTCAACAATCTCAAAGGGACAAACGAATCTAGGAGCTAACTTACCCTTAAATCTGAATCTCATAACACTCTTGAAAGGAGAAATCTTGAGAAATACACGATCGCCAACCACAAATTCCAACGGTCTACGTCGCTTATTAGCATAGCTAGCATGTCTATCTTGTGCAGCTTTCATTCTACTCCGAATCAATTCAACCTGATCTTTCATATGCTGCACAAACTCAGGAGTAGAAAGCTGTCTTTCACCAACTTCTTCCCAACAAATCGGTGATCTACACTTGCGACCATATAAAGATTCAAACGGAGCCATTCCAATAGTGGCTTGGTAGCTGTTGTTGTAAGAAAACTCAACTAAGGACAAAGAATCCTACCAGCCACCACTGAAATCCATCACAATTGCACGCAGCATATCCTCTAAAATCTGAATGGTCCTCTCAGATTGGCCATATGTCTGGGGTTGGTACGCCGTACTCATAGCCAATCTCGAACCCATTGCTGCTTGCAAACTCTTCCAAAATCGAGAGGTGAATCTCGGATCTCTATCTGACACTATCGAAGCAGGCACTCCATGCAATCTAACCACATGTTCGACGTACAACTTCGCCATTTTCTTCATCGAACACCTCACATCATAGGGAATGAAATGGGCTGACTTAGAGAGTCTATCAATTACCACCCAAATCCCATCGCATCCCCTATTCGATCGAGGTTGATGGGGCACAAAATCCATGGCGATGTGCTCCCAATTCCATTGAGTCACTTCTAAACTCTGCAACAATCAACCAGGTATCATTCTCTCAGCCTTGACCTGCTGGCAATTCAAACATCGAGCAACAAAACCAGAAATGTCGCTCTTCTTGCCTTCCCACCAGTAGTGAGATTTCAAAGCATGGTACATCTTCTTCTCCCATGGATGTACTCTATATCGACTACAATGCGCTTCATTCAGAATAGTCTCTTTCAAATAAATCAAGTTTGGAACCACTAATCTACCACGAAATCTCAAACATCCATCCGAAGCAACAGAGAAATCTTGAGAGTGACCATTCTGGGCCTTAATCCTCAACTCATGGATATACGGATCAGTCCTCTGCGCCTCTCTGATGTCAATCACAATCTGCGATTCAACTTTAATCGAAGAAACTAAGAAGTACTGATCACTCGGCTGGAATCGCCAACCAGAAGTACTCAACTGCTCGTGGACTCTCGAGATACTCAAGGAAGTTAGCATCGCAGGCTGGGCTTTTCTACTCAAAGCATCGGCTACCAGGTTCATCCGCCCAGGCTGATACTGTATCTCGCAATCAAAATCCTTAAGCAACTCCATCCAACGACGTTGCCTCATATTCAAATCTGACTGGGTGAAGATATACTTCAAACGCTTGTGGTCGGTGTACACCACAAACTCCTCACCATACAGATAGTGTCGCCATATCTTCAAGGCCAACACAATCGCAGCCAACTCTAGATCATGAACGGGGTATCTTGTCTCATGAGGCTTCAATTTTCGAGACGCATACGCAATCACGTACCCGTTCTACATCAAAACACATCCCAAACCACTCAGAGAAGCATCGGAGCACACCACAAAACCTCCAGAACCCGAAGGCAAGGCCAAAACAGGAGCAGTCGTCAACTTCTCCTTCAGCATCTGAAAACTCGACTCACACTCATCATTCCAAACAAACTTCATATCCTTCTGGGTCAACTGAGTCATCGGCCTGGCTATCGAAGAGAACTTCTCAATGAAACGCCTATAATAGCCAGCCAATCCCAAGAAACTACGGATCTCCGAAACATTCCTAGATCGCTCCCAGTTAAGAACTGCTTCGACCTTACTAGGATCCATAGAAATCCCTTGCGCTGAAATCACATGACCCAATAAGATAACTCGTTCTAGCCAAAATTCACACTTACTGAACTTGGCATACAATTGTGAGTCTCTCAGTCTCTGCAACACTAGCCTCAAGTGCTCTTTATGATCTCTGAAACTCCTCAAATACACCAAGATGTCATCTATGAATACAATCACGAATCGATCGATGTACTCGCTAAAGATGCAATTCATCAAATCCATGAACACAGCAGGAGCATTCGTCAATCCAAACGACATCACAAGAAACTCATAATGCATGTATCTCGTTCGGAAAGCTGTCTTCGCTACGTCAGCGTCTCTAATTCTCAACTGGTGATAGCTAGAGCACAAATCAATCTTCGAGTACACAGTCGATCTTGCAACTGATCGAATAAGTCATCAATTCTCGGCAAAGGATACTTGTTCTTCACTGTCACTTTGTTCAACTGCAGCAGGAGCATTCGTCAATCCAAACGACATCACAAGAAACTCATAATGCATGTATCTCGTTCGGAAAGCTGTCTTCGCTACGTCAGCGTCTCTAATTCTCAACTGGTGATAGCTAGAGCACAAATCAATCTTCGAGTACACAGTCGATCTTGCAACTGATCGAATAAGTCATCAATTCTCGGCAAAGGATACTTGTTCTTCACTGTCACTTTGTTCAACTGCTGAAAATCAACGCACATCCTCATAGATCCATCTTTCTTCTTCACAAACAGAATCGGAGCTCTCCAAGGCGACATACTTGGTAGAATGAAGCCTTTCTCAAGAATATCTCTCAACTGATCCTTGAGCTCTTTCAACTCTGCTGGCGCCAATGGATACGGAGCTCTAGAAATCGGGGCTGTACCAGGCACCAAATCTATACTGAAATCAATCTCTCATCTCGGAGAGAATCCAGGAATCTCGTCTGGAAACACATCTGGGAACTTTTGAGCAATCGGAACATCCCTCAACTCCACTCTCGACTCATGGGAAACATCTAGGGCATAGATCATAAACCCTGAATTCTCTAGCGACAACAAACTAAACATCTCCATGGCTGACACCATAGGAATCTTAGGTCGCGAATCAGCACCATAGAACTCCCATTTCTCTTCAGATCGAGGCCTAAACCTCACCACACCATGGAAACAATCAACTGTCGCTCTATTCTCAGTCAGCACATCCATAACCAAAATAAAATCAAAATCTCGAATTCCCAAAACAGTCAGGTGGGTCATCAAAACATGCTCATCAAATCTAATCAAACAATCCAACACCACCTATAGGGACAACAGACTCACACCAGCAGGGGTGGACACGGAGACAACATCACACAGTGGGGAAGAACTCAACTCACGCTCATACACAAACATCTCAGAAATGAAGGAGTGTGATGCTCCAGTGTCAATCAAAACTCGTGCAGGAAAATCAAAGATAAAGCATGTACCTTGAATCACTCCCGTAGGTATCTCATCAGCCTGCTCTCTCGTCAAGGCATTCGCCTGGGCCTGCTGCTGTCCCGGAAACTGAGGTCTCGAAGGTACTCCAAACCTAGAAGGCTCACGAGGTTGGAATCCTGAACGTTGGGACGGAACAAAAGGCTGTTGTCGCTGCGAATAACCACCAGCGGAACCTTGCTGCGACTGACCCAAAGACTTCCCTCCCATCAAAGGACACACTCTAGCTAAATGTCTCGGTTTTCCACACATATGACAAAGACCTCGAACTCCACGACACTGCGAAGTCTCATGCTTTCCTCCGCACTGTCCACAAAGCGCACAACCACAACTACTGCCACCAGAACTCACAGAACCAGAGGAACTCGAATGCGCCTTCTTCTTAAAATGTTTGTGTAACGACCAAACTTTTCTTAAAAGAAATCAAGAAATTTGGGGTTCAAATTGAAAGACCAAAAAATTTCGATCTTATCACACATAAAAGTCGTTACTAAAATTCTGGACTAATTTGCGAATAAACACAATTCATATCTGTTGAAGGAACTCAGACGTCAAAGATAAAAAGACGCGGAACTATTACACATCTGAATCATAATAACGTACTTGGAAATAATAGATGTCTGATAGAAATCTGATGATTCAAAAGAAAATGTATACATAGTTAAATATAGAGTCTGTACAGAATTTCTACAAAACAACGAAACTAGAAATCTGATGCTACAAAACTACGACTAGAGTTTCTGTACAACAAAACAAGGTCTGAAAGAAACAATGAAATCTGATGTCCACGATAAAAACATCCTTCCTTTCTGATCATCTCTCTCCAGCTCCTTACTGCTCATTACCTGCACTCAATGAAAACTAGTGAGCCAAAGGCTCAGCAGGTAAAATCTGGAATAACGAAATCATGCAATAGAACTGAAATCTGAAATTCTAAATACATAACTGAGGTCTGAATACGCTTTAGAACGAACAAGCGCAATAACATATCTAAGAAATCTGATAGAAGCTGAAAGCATAAACATAATCAATTCTAAAATCATTTTCTTTAAACATTTCTAGAGCTGTGATTAAAATCACACTTGCGCTCTTCTTTCTATTTTCTGAAATTATGACAACACTTTAAACATTTTGGTCCAATTCGTTTGATCAAACTCCTGATATCAGTCTCTTAGCACTATGGCTCATGGTGAAGGGATATACAGATCTGTCGACCTATACACCTGATCCTTCCTCTGTTGAAAGGGCACACGGTTCGTCAGCCGCGCACTCACCCTTCCTCTTGGGACCCTTTTTGTTGTCATAACTTAAAACATTATCTAAAACATCGTTCTGCTCTTTCTTTTCTTTCTTAAAATCTGTTTTCTTTCTCTCTTGTACGAATTACTGGTTTTTCATTTGTCTAATGATGTTCTGGAACTTCAAGGGATTTCTGTGTAAAACTTGCGAAAATGAAAACTGAATAAAAGCTCTCAAATCTAATCAATTGAATCAAATAATTCTTTCGAATTGAAGCGGAAATGAATAAGGAATCAAATTCTGGAATTTCGTTATCTGTTGAAGAAATTAACAGTAACTATCTGTTGAAGAAATAAACAGTAACTATCTGTTGAAGAAATGAACAGTAGGTAACTGTCAACAGATCAAATCTAATCAATTGAATCAAATAATTCTTTCGAATTGAAGCGGAAATGAATAAGGAATCAAATTCTGGAATTTCGTTATCTGTTGAAGAAATTAACAGTAACTATCTGTTGAAGAAATAAACAGTAACTATCTGTTGAAGAAATGAACAGTAGGTAACTGTCAACAGACTCTCTGGGAAGACACAAAAAAAACTGTCAACAGATATCGCTCGGGGAAAACAACGGTTGCTGTCAACAGATATGTCTCTGGGTAACGAAGTAACAGTGGTACATGAACTAATGCAACTGCTGACAACAGCTGTCGCAAGCTACAGTGCATTCAGCAGATTCTAATTGAAGATAGCGATTGCAAAACGATGTCGTTTACATAAGTTGATACGACAGCGTTTTGCTCTTGCGCTAAAGATTCAGCAGCAAGCTACAGTGCATTCAGCAGATTCTAATTGAAGATAGCGATTGCAAAACGATGTCGTTTACATAAGTTGATACGACAGCGTTTTGCTCTTGCGCTAAAGATTCAGCAGGAAGACTTTGCGTTGATTATTTCAGCAGTCGAAGCTATAGAAGATTCAGTCGCAACGCAAAGATTTCCAGACGCAGTGTTTGAACAACCAGACGCAAGAAGATAAATCTATTGTTGTTAAAGAAATGAATCAGCAGCGAAGCAGTTGACAACTTACGAAGAATTATCAAAGATGGATGTCAACTGCTGAGCGAAATTCAAATGGCGAAAGCGACAAGAAGCCTGCAAAAGAAAAGGACACAAGTACTGTTCCTCTGTTGGTACTTTACAGAGAAGCGTTGCACTAAAAAGGAAAGAAGACAAGATAGCCATCTGAAGCGCTGAATAGTTTTGGAAGATTTCCAACGGGAAGAAATTCTACAGAGGCTATATATTCAAGGCAACTCCCATTGAAGAAGTGTTCTGTTGATAGAGAACGAGACGCTGAGTGTTCTGCTGAGTGTTCGTTCAGTTGGTGCATCTACATACTGTGGTAGAATTACATTGTTTATACAGTGCACCAACAGAGGGAAAAGAAAAGAAGATGAAGCAATCGACAATCATTCTAGAGAAGAGCTTATTGTGTCGATTGCTGAGTCTAGATTAGCTTGTTAGAGCTTGTCCCTA
>KV017643.1:159086-169518 GCA_001598015.1 Dorcoceras hygrometricum | reverse complement strand
CCATGACACATTGGGATACATTTTAAGGGGTGGGAACGGGCCATAAACCAGGCCCACTTTATAAATGTTATATCAACAATATTTACAACCAAAATCGCAAAACCTAGAGCATACACCTAACACATTGGGCACGGCTCTCGATCATCCCAAACATGCAATCAATCCAATTAATTGATATAAATAAACTAATCAAATCAAATTTGATAATTTCCAACAAAATCATATTTTAATTATAAAATCATATTTTATAAATAAAATCACATTTTGTCAACAAAATCATATTTTAATTATAAAATCATATTTCATAAATAAAATCACATTTTGTCAATTTAATTGCATTAAATTGGGCTTAAAACAATTTTAGACCCAAAATGGGCTTAAAACAATTTTAGGCCCAAAATCTCAAAAATTCCAAAATCAATTTTTGGTCCAACCAAAATTGTCCCAATATCAAATATTGACCCGAAAACTCTTCGGGCCATCCGGGACAGGCCCGAAAATCCAAGGAGTCGAAAAACAGGTTGCAACGCCGCCTCGGGTACGCCGGACGGCGACCGCAGGGCAGCGCCCGCCGCGCGAGCAGCGTGCGGCAGCTACAGTGCCGGCGTGCGGCGGCTACAGTGCCCGCGTGTGACAGCTACAGCGCCGCCGTTGTTTTTTTTTTTTATTTTCGAAAATTTGTGATTTAATGCAATAAGGCATAATTATGTATTGAATGATCCGAGCCTTGGCTCTGATACCACTGTTGGCGACAATGGCGGATCCGGATCCCGTTTCCCGGGGGCGAAGCGGAAGTTAAAATTTTGCCCCGAAAAACGTTCAATACATCAAATATATACAATAAAACATGCATATGATGTTTTATAGAGTGTCACCTTGCTGGCGTCTAGGCGCCTGGCTCCAACCAAATTCACAGGGAATCTGGCTCTTCACGGTAGGCGGTGGTAGAAACTCCTTAATCAGGTCCACGACCGGAAGCAGAATTCCTTCGTCAGCCTGCACTAGAAGACCTGACGAATTTGGCACGAACGGAATCTCCTCGTCACGCTGATCAGAACAAGTCCAATCACGTGATCACCGGCGGCGGGCGGTGGTGCGACGGCGGCGGCGGTGGCGCAAGAAGTGGCAGGCGGCCGTGAGGCTTATGAAGAGGAGGGGCGGCACTTTTTAGGGTTGTGAGATGCAAAAGTGTCTCATGAGTTGCCCTAGATCAATAATTAAAAGACTTCTAATGGGTTTGGACCGGCCCATCGGACTTGGGTCAGGCCCAGGTCCATATGAACATTCGGTTCATTTCCATTACTGTGGTTTCATCATAACTCCGATCGACGATGAGATCGGACCGATCGACTCAGTTTCCAAAACTGAATATTATGATGTGAAAACAATTTTTCAGACCACCTAGTCCAAAATTACAGTTTAGCCCCTCAACTTTGGAAAATCGTAATTTGACCCCTATTGACTTTTAGGAAGTCGCACTCCATAAAATCCTCCTCCTATGCTCAACACATTGAGCTCAGTTTCCATGCGGGAATCATGAATCCAGTACTTGTGTGACCCTCAATGGTTCAGGGATAAAGCTAGCCGTGGGCCCACAACCATTGTGACTCCGAAATTACAATTTCGGACTTGCCCATCGGATCATGGTAAAGCTCCTAGCAACATCGCGCCATGATCCCCTAGGTATCACTGATAGTGCCTACAAGAATCAGTTGGTCGTGGTTAGCGTACAGTACGGTCCTTTCAACACATATATCCCGATCATATCAACGACCATTGGTAAATCGAGAGTCGCTAAAGATCCGACAACTATGCATACATCTTGGAGATCAAATAGTGACATCGCGAGTGCTACTAGGTAAACCCATTTACCTAAAACACATCCAGTACTCTGGCCAGAGATTTATTACACTATTATCTTCTCAGATAGCATAGGATATCCACGCATGTAAGCGAGCGGTGAATCCTCGACAACGAAGCATCGACTCCTACATGCATCGGGACCTCACCCAATCCCGCCACCTAATGACCCCAAGTGAGTCTGTAAACGGGTCAAAGTGAGGCGCCTATCATGTAGAGTCTCAATGACGTTTCGAGTAGTGAGGACTAATCAGTACAACCAAGACCTCGGACTTATCCACTCGACAAATGGTAACCACTTGGAAAGTCCGAACGAGGGTAGTTCGATAGATCACCAGGTCACTATCCATCTGCATGCTCAGAACATCACAATGTTCCCTACCAATGAAACATGGTACTTCACATCGCAGATGCTAGTCTCAAGCTCGGGCGGCCTTATCCTCATTTTGACGGCCCAATCGACTAGGAACGAGTTCAGAATACATAGTGACTATTATATAGATTTCATGATAGCCATCATATCCACTATCACATCTAACATACACTATGGTGCATTCTAGGTCTTTATCCAACACAATTGTTAACATTATAACATAATGAAAATAAAGAATTCCATAAAGAAATGCGTATTTCATAAATAAATATCGTTACACACAAGAGTCTATAAAACCCACACGCCACAAGTTGGCTAGTTGGACATCTACTCTAACAACGGTGTGGTTCGGGGACGAACCAAGCGAAAGCTGGTTTGCATGTGAGGTCCGGGGCTCAAAGAGGGCGGGGAGTGATCGCCGGTGCGAGAGGTTGCACGGACAATGAGCGGCTCCTGGCAGGCTTCTAGAGGCGAAGGGGAACATGAATGAACCGATCCTACACCGGAATGAGAGGGATTACGAGACTGGGATGTTATAGATGTAATTGAGGTTAGTTGAGGAAGGCTTATCAGATTTAATTGGTACTACTCATATCAACAAGGTGCATCTTCTTCGGGAGCTCATCACTTAAGAACTCCAAAGTTAAGCGTGCTTGATTTGGGACATTTTTGGGATGGGTGGCCCTCTGGGAAGTTTCTCAGGGTGCGTGCGAGTGAGGACAAAACACGTTGAAAAGATCAGTGTTGGTACAGTGGGGGAAGTCGTTAAATCTGAGGCGTTACAGTAAATGAAAACGCGGAATTAGATGCACAGCTGGATGTAATAACAAAGTGCGGAACAACATCTGATTGGTTGAGAGCTGCAATACGAACACAATATAGCCAAAATGATGAAAATGACGAAAAAAACACCGAGAGCACTTATAAAACTCCAACTGGAGTCACAAGTAATTAGACAAATTTGCCTATTTAAATTCGTCTTTATTCTCTGTAGTGTAATTTTAACATCTTGTGTATTTTTATCCAATTTCATTTTTTATAATTATTTTAAAATTAAAGTTTCATATTCAAATTATGAATTTGATAGAATATGAGGACGATTATTTTTCTTCAACGTTGTAATTATTTTCAAATTCAAAATTTAAATTTGAATTTGAATTTGAGTATAATATAATGACGAATCGTTATTTAAAGTAGTTATTATTTCGAATACAATTTTTTAATATATTTAGATATGTTTAATTAAAATTCAAGTTAGAATTTGAAAAATTTGAATTCGAAATCAATTTAAATTCAAATTCAATACCACAAGGTGCATAGAGGAGAGGGTAATGGTTGAAGGCTGGGTCAATAAAATATTCAAATTCAAAATCAAATTGGTATTTCAATTCAAATATTTAATTTTTATATTTTATTTCAATTTTTAAATATTTAGATTTTTAACAAAATCTATTTTTTTAAAATAAACGAATTTTTATTAAAAAAAATGCTGTCCGGGCCAGGAACCGGCCCGGACCACCGGATTCACAACCCGACGTAACCTTGTTATATGGGCCCAGGTTTGGGCTTCGCAAACCCGAACACGTCGCGTCGGGCCCATAATCGGGCCGGACACGACCCTTAAAAAATGTAAAAACGAAAAAACCAAAATCAAATCCCCTACTTCAGTTTCACCACTCTCTTACCGGTTGAAAAACTGTCTGAGTTTGAGAAACTCAGCACGCGAGTTCTTTGCTGTCTTTTATGAGGAAACGAGTCCATACTGTTCTCCATTAATCGTGGTGCCGGAAAATATACGGTATGGAGGCAACCGCATCTTTAGTCTGCTCAAAGGTGATACCTTTCAGCTCTACTTTCGCCTCGCCTCGTAATTTTTTGTCAGTGAGTCCTTTTAACAAACAGCTGTACTGCAAAGATGTTCCGGAGGAGAACTCGCTGAGACATGTCAATCTGAAGTTTATTGGACACCCTTTAATCCGTCATTTACCAATTGTTTGTGCTACTGTTTCTGATTTGCCGGTGACGAGGATTGGGGACACATTTCGTCCTCGTTGGGATTGTTCTCTGTTATGTTCTGCGACTGTTATTTCCCGTGTTATGCGTCCTCCTAGAATGCTCAAATGCTCGTTTTCGAGTTCCGAAGTGCCGACGGCGTCAGATTCTCAGAATTCCGTGCCAAAGAGTTTGAAATTTTTCTCTCCTGAGTCTCTTAAATTGGCTCTGTCACGGCTGAATGCATTTGACATTTTCAAGTGGGGTTTGGTGTTCTCTATTGCATTTGCGGCGTCGAAATGGACCTTGAATTTTTTGTTGAACCCATTTTTCTGGATGTATTTTAGCTGGACTTGGTTGTTCTGGCCCTGGATGGTAGCCATTGGCCTAGCAATTTACAGCCTTTCCTGCCTTAACAAGCACTTGAGGGGCGAGGCGAGGCTATTCGAACAGGTCGCTGTCGTTACCTCAGCTTTCACCTGGCTTACGTTAGTCCCACCTGCCCATTTTAATGGCTTTCTGGAAGGATGGCCTTTTGTTTTCTTTTTTGTGTACCATTATTTCTTCTTCCTCAATATCAGTGTCCGAAAAAGGTTGTATGGAGATTATTATCCTAGGGAGCATGACAAAAAGTGGGATATTAGCTTGCCCAATTGGCAGAAGCTTTTGTTTTTCTGTGGAGTGATGGTTGGCCATTGGTTAGCTGCATTTGAAGGGCCAGAACTGCATCTTATTCCCGGTGGATGGACCAATGGTGGTATTTGGGTTTTGATTATGATGACAATATTTATGCAGTATCATTCCACGTTGTATCTGGCCAAGTATTCCGTGAATGTAGTGGTGCCCACTGCTGTAGTCCAGTTTGGACCATATAGATTCGTTCGACATCCAATTTACGCATCTACAATGCTTCTTTTCGTTACCTACTTTACTGCACTCAGGGCTCCAATGAGTGCTCTGTTTATTGTTGCGATCTGTTTGATGTATTACGGGCGAAAGGCGAGGTTAGAGGAGGCCTTGATGTTGGAAACCTTTGGGGAGAGGTATACTGAGTACACGAACAAGGTTAGATACAGGTTGATTCCTTTATTAATTTAGACACTAAACTTTTGCACTTGAAACAATATGCATTGAAGTAACAGAATTTACCTTGTAACAGTGTGTACTTGATAAAGTTTCGTTGCATATTCGCTGTTTATACTGTCGATGTTTATGGTGCAGTCCTATCTTGCATCATCTTAGTGAAATTACTAAGCTCCCGATCACCCAAACTAGATTGTTGTTTTCGAAAAATAACTAAGTTTTTAGGCCTGTCTCTTAAAGTCATTGGCCTATCTTGCATCATCTTATCGACAGTGTGATAAAGACCTTATCTGAATTTCGCAAACAAGGTAAGCTGCAATGTTTTCAGAAAACAGTTCACTTTTTAAGTCTGATCTCTAGTAACTCATCTGGCTTATCTTACATCATCTTTCTCTCATTGGCACGCACCCAGTCACAATTCTGTGAACCAGCTATGCCGATTGTTTCAAAAACAATTTACTCTGTAGGCTTATCTCCATCATCGATCTTATCCTCGGTTCGTGCGACCAAGTTTGTCACTCCTTATCCTCTGAATTTTTAGTAGATAGAATTCATGGATCTTGAACAAATGAAATCTAGGTTGTAAAGTTGTTTCAACTTAAGTTTTCACTTGGAATACACTTCTGTTGGTTTTTATGTCCGCTGGTTTGGACAAATGACCAGTTTGTGTATATTCAAGCTCAAGCATTTGGATCCAGTGTAACCTGCATAAATTCAGGATCACTATTAGTATTAAGCAATAAACTATTGGGTCCAGCTCGAGCTAAAAAAGAATTATAGAAATAATTAAATATTAGTTTATGCAGTAAATCGTTATTAGTTATCTCCTTATGAAAATATATATTTATGATTTGAGACGTATTATTTTGATATATTTAGGTCTGATCATAATCCTTTTTTATCATGTCAAAACAAACTGATAATATATCATCTCGTATACTTGAGAGTTCTGTATTTTATTATTTACGTAACAAAAATTACTACAAATATTTTCCATTTTCACTTTTTATTATTTTGATAGTTTCTAAAATAATTTACAGTAGGATATTTTTGTACGATGTTATTATGTTAACCAGGGACAGGAATATTTTACCTAATGTGAAAATTCATTTCAAAGTAGATATAAGCAATAAGTAAAACATAATGTTAGAAATCAAAATCCAGATCAGATTTCTCTGATACGCTTGACAGGATCGAAGTTACGGTCTACAGATTAGGGGTGAATAAACTCTCGTTAAAGATTTTTGTATTTTAATATCAGTTTTTGGAATCAACTCTGTTAGAAGTTGATTCGTGTACTCAATCCGATATGCTTTATTATGAATAGATAATTATGCGGAAAGATCACAATTAAGTGGCCAATTAGAATAATGGCCTGTGTGTATACTAAAATAGTAACAGATAAGTGTGTCGAGTTTGTTTATGGAAGTTCGAAGCAACGTTTCTATGTCTCACATTCTTCCAAACTTGAAGGATATCTACTAGAAGATTTTGATCTAGAATACAGTGTATCCTAATCCACTTAGTCAGGCAGCACCCAATCTGAACTTCTATATTATCACTCGACAACAACACATAGTTGTAGAAACTCTAATTCTGCTCGCAGGTTGTGAATAAGATTTGGTAAAAGGCTTTTTATAATATGATCTATTTTTATGCGAAACCAATATTATTCAAAACTCAGCTGAAATACTTTTACAGAAGATTCAAAATGAAAACAAAGAATGAAAATCTTCTGATTTGAATTCGTAGGTGCAGTTCAGATTGCATGAATTGTAGAAAGCGTCATTCTTAGCATCTGGACTTAATCTTTCTTTTATACTCGTTAGGATTCAAACGGTAATAGTATTCGGTAGAACAACTCGTCCAAGCATTTATTGATTACTGCTCATTAAAAATTTTCCCGAAGTAGCAAGTCTTGTTTACCGCTGAATTCTGACACTTCAGATATTATGATGACAAACATATCTGCTACATCCCATTTATCAAGTCATTGCCTCGGAAATTGCACTATACAATTCTTCTTCTGATATGATTTGGTCCTGATATGATCTGCGAAGCTCCATCTGCCCTGTTCTACTTTTGAATTGCTACGAAACTCTGCTCTTACTTGATCTGTTCCAGGACTTGAAGACACCTGGAACCTGATATGACTTGTATCAATCTGTACACGAACCTTTTGAATTGATCTATAAGCTAAATTGTCCTTACTCATGATCTGATCTGAACTGGCCTATAGGCTAAGTTGACTTTACTTAGCATGATTTGAGTTGTTGTGTCTCCTACACCTGATGTGATCCAATAGTCTCTAAACTGAATTCCGTCTTCACCAAGACTTGTAAAGTTTTCCAACACATAATCTTCACTTAAGATATGAAAAAGAAAATTTTCGCCAAAAGTAAACAATACAATATTTTAGAATCTTATCCAAGTTGGAACCAGTCATTTTTCAAAATATTAGACTTGCAAGTAATTTATTCGGTGAATTAAATCTCCCGGTGGGAAATATCCTTTAATTCTTGCGAGCTGTTGGATTGGGTTAGAGTAGGTCGCGGGTTTGTAAACTGTAGTTAAGTGCTAGGAATTCTTGCAGCTTGTGGGCTGTTGGACTGGGTTAGAGCATGAGCTGCTGTAATCAAATCTTCTAGTGGAATCATTCCTGTACAAGGAATAAAGGAAGACGTAGGAGTTTCAGCTCCGAAATTCCAGAAACAAACTCTCATCCATTTTATTTTTTACTACATTCAGTTTAAGATTTCAGCTTTCAATTTATATATATCTGTTTACTGTTCAATCGAGTTCTTTCCGAAAAAATCTTTGTTATTCGAGAGAACAGAAGCGCACTGAGATAATCTAAGCTGATAACTCAATTTAGAAGTTAGCCAAAGACTTGTAAAATTCTTTTTAAAGAGTTTTTAAAAAATTGTGAAGGACACCCATCTCTGAACTCCCGAGATGTTATTTTCAATCCAACACATCTCAAACATGCTTAGTAGCCGTAAAAATAAAATGGGAAAGTTTATTAAAAAGACAAAAGAATTGGCCCCTTAATTTCACTTGCCTTTTTATATCATTGGAGCACCAACAAAATATTTGTTCTCGCTAGACAAAATCCACAATCCACCATCTGATGAGTTTCATAGTCGCTTTAATAACAATTTTTATTTATTGATTTAATAAAATAATTTATACTTTTCTTTAATTTTCTCTATGAATTAACCATTCGTAGCTTTATATTTTTATTCAAAATTAGAATTTCGAAGTAGTATAAATCTAGTACACACAATTTAATATTAAAAAAATATTTAAAAATAAATGGTGCAATATGTTTGGAAAATTAGAAATTAAAATAACCAACTACTTCATAACATTAGTCATTACACGACAGTGGACGATTCCAAGTATATACAATTTCTAAGTAGTATCTTATTATATTTCGTATTACTCACAAGAAAATTAAGCACTAGTGTGTTTCCTTACTAAAAATCTCAAATAAGGTAATTCCTTAGACACATGGATGTCATTACTAGATCCGGTGTAAGTGTTAAAAAAAATTTGATCACATGAACCACACACATGAAATAAAATATTTTTAATATTATTCTTTTCTATGTTTGAAAATTAAATATGTTCTACAAAGTTATTGAATTTTCAGCCGAATATTCGGTACCTGACTGTGGAATTGACTATGGAATTGAGACGGGGATGGCTTAAGGTAAACAGTAAAATAAAAAATAAAATACTTTTGGGGTATTAGAAGACATAATATTATTTAAATGAGGTATTTAATGTTTTAAAAGTTGAAATGGTAGATTATTTTTGTTACAAGAAAATTGGTGTACAACATATTTTAAAGGACATTGTAGCTTTGCATGTACACACAAATCCATATTTTTTTAATATATACTTCAAATTTTAAGAATGGCTAGTAGTGTATTTATTTTATCAGTAAGTGACTAAGTTCGTAGATTTTGGGCTTTAGAATTGGGTAAGTTAATTAAATAACAAACAGGCCTAAACCAGTACCCATAATTACCCAAAACCTTCATATATGTTTATTATTCAGCCCTAACCTCTTCCCCCATCCCATAGCATCCCTCACGACCCAAAATATGAGAAAAAAGTGGATAGCAAGTCCCTTTAACAGAATTCATTATCTCCCATTCTATACGTCGGTACCTGATATCGAGTGTTTTAAACACAAAGGGACATTCTAAAATTTTCTTACTGTCATATTCAGATCATTATATGTATATTTGATGTGTTTATGCATGTAAGCAATTCAAAATTTGCGTATTTAAAACATGCTACGTTTTACAAAAATTATTGACGGTTTTCTATGATTTCTTGACAAAACTTGAAGGCGTTTTTATGATGCAAGATACGATGGGTTTGCTGATTTTAGGACATATCTAGGTAAAGTTTGAAACGAATTTTGAATAGTTCACGTCAGACAGTCAGGTCGATCCTCGGGGATAAAGGTGAGTGCACTTAATTTTCTCTTCTTAGTATCCTGCCACCACTTGCTCCGGGATATTCTCAGGGTACCAGGGAGGATACTGTTAGAGTAGATGCCCAACTAGCCAACTGTAGTAGTGAGCTTTGTTGACTTATTGTAAAAATGATCTTTATTCATTTATATAATTTACATTTACATGACATTCTTTATCTTTACTTTGATTGCGTAAAAATTATTGGATAAAGACCTTGAATGCACTATGGTATATGTTAGATGTGATAGTGGATTTGATGGCTATCATGAAACATATCTAATAGTCACTGTGTGTTCTAAACGAGTTCCTAGACGACCGGGGTGTCCGAAAGAGGATAAGAGCTGTCCGAGCTTGAGTGAGACACCCGAACCAAACGGGGCCACGAGAATTGGGGTAAATAAAAATTTTCGAAATAAAAGAAGGCTAAAAGGTAATTTGTTATAAGCTGTATTTCTTATAACTTAAAAGAAACAAAACACAAGACAATCTCAAAGACCAGAAGGTACCTAATTTGCGCGCCAACTACTAAAGACATTTGCGGAAAACAGTTTTCATTGATAATTGCAATTGCGATTTACAACAACTGATATTCTACGTAAATATACAATCGTTGCTACTGATCTAATACAGT